>SJYW01014881.1:521876-549075 GCA_006410735.1 Raphicerus campestris | reverse complement strand
TTCCAAAAAATATCCTAAAAGTAAACCAAGCCAACATACGCATTGATGGCTCTGTCCTCACCATCCATACCTATGTCTCTTTGTCCTATTTTTCTCTGCATCTCACTCTTAGACGGCCTTTCATCTGGCTTCCTATTTCTTCTGCCTGTGGCTCAGGCTGGTACACAGTGCTCCCTGTCAGAGTAGGCTACCACGTCCTTCGTGTGATGCCCACTGCCTCTAATGTAACCTCCTTTGCACTTAGGAACTTGCTTTCTCTGGTTGAAGGTTCTGAACCTTATCAGGATACATTCTCAGAGTAATTCTTTAAGCTTCTAGAAACAACCAAGAAAAGGAAAGAAGCTTAAAACTTTCATCCATACTGGCTTAAGTTATTAAAAGTTTAAGTAAGCCTTAAGGTAGAATGCATGGTAGAGCCTTTCCAAGGGGAAAGGAGGAAGCCACAAGGGAAGTGAAGGATGTGAGATAGCAAAGAGTGTGGGAGGAGAAACCAGGAGAAGAAACGTGTTGGGAAGCTTAGAACACACTTGAGAAACTCTTGCTTTTGTTTTTTGTGTTTTTAGAGGTCTGGGCTGACCCTGTTTGTGGCCACATAACCACTCCAGCATTCCTGCCTAGAGAATTCCATGGACAGGGGAGTCTGGCAGGCTACAGTCCATGGAGTCTCAACAAGTTGGACACAACTCAGCAACTAACACTCTCATTTTTTACTTTCAGCCAAGATGATATAAGCTACCAGAGGGACCAGTCCTCAGAGAGTTAGTCTTAGGGGAAGAGATTGGAGAGACAGAGGGGAACTAAAAAGGTCAGTCCACTTCTGGGCTCCTTCAGACCAAAGCAGCACCAAGGGTGGGGACACGTAAGGCCCTGGTCAGTCGAGAGGCTACTAGACTTTCCGTGATTCCCTAAGCACCCAAACTTTTTTTCCATAGAACATGTCATCTCAAATAATAAAGGAGAGGCTTCTCATCCCAGAGCAGGCTTACCTCTATACCCAGGAAACACACGTTATTCCTCGTTGGGGAGGCAGGATCTGATGCACATGAAATCTCTCACATTTTCATCCTCTGCTCCCCATCAAGGCTCAGCCATGCCCAGGGGATTATTGTGTGCCTGTCCCACAATTATTTGCAGGGAGAGACATGATGTGCTATCAAACTGAGGACCTTTGTACCAGTGCCAGTATGTGAACTGCGTGTTACTGGTTTACAACAGGTAAACCAGTTACTTGTTACAACAGACATCAAGAGTATGCATTTAGAATCAGTTATAGCAATTTGCTAAGACACCATCGTACATCCTCAGTAGGCTTATGTTTTGCATGCCCTTGTTGTTATCTNCTCAGCACGCCATGTTCCAATGATCTGTTTGCACATCCGTCTCATACACTGACCTGCGAACTCTGCTAACCCCTTGAACGTGAGGACTACCTCCTAATCACCTTTCTAACAAGAGCCCCAGCACAGAGCCTGGCATGGAACTGATGCCTAGAAACTGTTAAGTGGATAACTTGTTAATACGTAAATGCACAGCAGCCAGTCTGCTGTGAGTCGGATAAGAGATGAGAGCCGGTTGTTCTTGGGCTTGAGTGAACCAAGCTCCATCACAACGGCAGTGCCTTCTCCTTCATCTCTTGGAGGATTAGGAAAATGCAGCTGGCAATCTGACATCGGCCATGAGCTTGTTGAAGGAGACCACAAACCCTCAGAGTGTAACAACTCCCAATTTCCCTTCATGAGATTATTTATTTACTTATTTTTGTTGTTCAACTGAAAGGCACTTTGTAAGCATCGTTAGGCAATGCTTGATCTGCTCCTGCCTAACTGTCTCCAAGCCTCTGGCCCCCCTAAGCCTGCAGTGCTGTGGGAATCAGATTCCTAGTAAGGCCATTATAGTAAAGAACTCAGGCTGGGTTTCTGGTTCATTTCTTTTAGAGTGGCAAAAAAAATAGGAAATACTTCCAAATGCACTAAGTGCTATTTATATATTTCCTATCATGATAATCACTGCCGGAGTTAATCAATCTCTTTTTCTATCTTAGCCATTTGGAATATTTTATAGATCAAACCACATGCAAGATATTGAAGCCCAAGTTCTATAGAGATGTAGATTACAAAAGAAATCACACCATCAGGGACTTCCCTGGTGGTCCAGTGTTAAGACTGGTGTTTTCACTGCAGGAGGTGCAGGTATGATCTCTGATTTGGGAACTAAGATCCCACAGGCTGCATAGCATGTCCAAAAAAGGAATAAAAAGAATCTACCACCTAGGCGGTGCTGGTAAAATCTTCTTAGCACCTGGAGAATATTATGGGTAGTGAAATAAGTCAGACAGTAAGACAAATCATATATGATGTCACTTACTTGAGGAATGTGCTCATTCCACACACTATCAAGGTAACGCTCAAAATTTTTCAAGCTAGGCTTCACAGTACGTGAACTGAGAACTTCTAGATGCACAAGCTGGTGTAGAAGAGGCAGAGGAACCAGAGATCAAATTGCCAACATCCACTGGATCACAGAGAAAGCAAGGGAGTTCCAGAAAAACATCTGCTTCTCCTTCATTGACTACACTAAAGCCTTTGATGGTGTGGATCACAACAAACTGGAAAATTCTTCAAGAGATGGGAATTCCAGACCACCTTACCTGTCTCCTGAGAAATCTATATGCAGGTCAAGAAGAAACAGAACCAGACAGGGAAAAACAGACTGGTTCAAAATTGGGAAAGGAGTACGTCAAGGCTATATACTGTCACCCTTCTTATTTAACTTCCATGCAAAGTACATCATGCAAAATGCTGGGCTGGATGAATCACAAACTGGATTCAAGACTGCTGGGAGAAATCTCAACAACCTCAGATATGCAGATGATACCATTCTAATGGTAGAAGTGAAGAGGAACTAATGAGGGTGAAAGAAGAGAGTGAAAAAGCTGGCTTAAAATTCAACATTCAAACAACTAAGATCATGCCATCTGGTTCCATCACTTAGTGGCAAATAGAAGGGGAAAAAGTGGAAGCAGTGGCAGATTTTATTTCTTGGGCTCCAAAATCACCACAGATGGTGACTGCAGCTATGAAATTAAAAGACGCTTGCTCCTTGGAAGAAAAGCTATGACTAACCTAGGCAGCATGTTAAAAAGCAGAGACAACACTCTGCAGACAAAGGTCCATATAGTCAAAGCTATGATTTTTCCTGTAGTTGTGTACAGATGTGAGAGATGGACCATAAAGAAGGCTGAAGGCCAAACAATTGATGCTTTCAAACTGTGTTGCTAGAGAAGACTTTTGAGAGTCCCTTGGACAGCAAGGAGATCAAACCAGTCAATCCTAAAGGAAATCAACCCTGAATATTTATTTGAAGGACTGATGCTGAAGCTGAAGCTCCAATACTCTGGCAACCTGATGAGCAAGAGCCAACCACTGGAAAAGACCCTGATGCTGGGAAAGACTGAGGGCAAGAGGAGAAAGGCGTGACAGAAAATGAAATGTCTGAATGGCATCCATGACTCAATGGACATGAGTTCAAGCAAACTCAGGGAGACAGTGAAGGACAGGGAAGCCTTGCATGCTATAGTCCATGGGGTCACAAAGAGTCAGACATGACTGAGCAACTGAACACTAACAACAAAAAATAATACAAATGATGTATATACAAAATAAGAACAGACTCAGGGATATAGCAAACAAACTAATGGATAATAATGGGGAAAAGGAATGGGGGAAGGGCAAAATAGGGGTACCAGATTAAGAAATACAAACTACTATGTATGGATGTGAGAGTTGGACTGTGAAGAAGGCTGAGCACCGAAGAATTGATGCTTTTGAACTATGGTGTTGGAGAAGACTCTTGAGAGTCCCTTGGACTACAAGGAGATAACCAGTCCATTCTGAAGGAGATCAACCCTGGGATTTCTTTGGAAGGAATGATGCTAAAGCTGAAACTCCAGCACTTTGGCTACCTCATCCAAAGAGTTGACTCATTGGAAAAGACTCTGATGCTAGGAGGGACTGGGGGCAGGAAGAGAAGGGGATGACAGAGGATGAGATGGCTGGATCGCATCACTGATTCGATGGACGTGAGTCTGAGTGAACTCCGGGAGTTGGTGATGGACAGGGAGGCCTGGCATGCTTTGATTCATGGGGTTGCAAAGAGTTGGACACGACTGAGCGACTGAACCGAACTGATGTATAAAATAGATAAACAACACAGATATATTGTACAGCACAGGGAATTATAGCCATTATCTTGCAATAACTTTTAAAGACATATAATTCTATAAAAATACTGAATCCCAATGCTGTACTAATAGGAAACATATAATATTGTAAATTAACTATACTTTAAGTTTTGAAAATTAAAGAAAAAATCTTCTCTACCAGTCTACATTGATCTCTCATTTTTCTTGAACTCGAATTGTACCAATAAATTAGCATTTGATTCTGTAGTTGTACCATTCAGCTGAAGTGGGGAAAAGGATAAGTTTCTTAGGCCTCACACTTTTTACACCTTACCATCCTCTCCACTTGCACGTTATACTTAGTAGAGAGCTGAGGACAGAGAAGATGCTCAATAAATACCCACAGGCTGCTGGGCAAAGCGAAAACAGAAGAATACTCAGCCTAGAGAAGACACTGTCCCGGTCATGCCCCCATTCCATCAGCTAATATACACTAAGCATGTGTTTTATACTGGGCTTCATGCATGGTACTTAACATGCATTATCTCATTTAATCCTTACAGGTTTACTAAGATGCCTAAAGAATTCAGTCAATTGCAGAAGACGGCCACCTTGCCTTCTCCGTATGTTAGAGGCCTTATCTGTTCATTTGCTTATCCACTAGTTCATTGATTCCCTATTGCATACAAGGCATATGCTTGGAACTGTACGTAAAATCGTCTACAGCCAGTCTCACTGCCAATGCCAACTCCCGTGGTGCAGAAAGAATGTGAGCACTTCCACAGAAAAGCCTGAACAGTGGCACCCTTCACCCTGGGTTCAAACAGCTTTCTTCCTTGTACTTACACAGCACACCCCAGATTCTAGCTATTCATTATGAGGAAGCAAAGGTCTAGCATCATAGGCAGAACCTGGACGATGTTATCTGATCAGCTGTGGATAATAAGAATCAGCAGACTGGCCAGAGAGGCTGACCGCTCGCTCGATTCCCTAGATAGTTTTTTTAAACCGCTCAGCATATTCTGGTCAAGAGGGTTAGACTAGGTGATTTGAAAGTACTCTTACATTATTGTTTTGAGTACCAGAGCTGGAATAAACCTTGGATAGTTACAAATGGCCTCACTTCAGAGATGAATTGAGACCCAGAGGGGTTAAGAGGTTTGCCCAAGGTCACACAGATCCAGGACCAGAAGCCAGCCTGCCTCCTCATCCACATTCTTCCTACTGCTTTCCTACCCTGCCAGGGACAGCCAAATGTGCTTATGATTTCTAAGCTGACTATCACACTTCACTCTGTCTATGAAGGAGTTTAACCTTTGATAGAGAATCTGAAAACAAACACACGTGAAAATGAACTGCAAAAGTTCATTACAGCGGAAAATAAGACAAAGCATGCATCACTCACGTTGTGGATACATCGCAGGTCCCCACAGCCTGCTGTGAGGCAGCACGTTGTGTGGGAAACAGGTTTGTAGTTGGATGAGCAAGGTTTCACTCTTACAGGGCGCTTAACCTCACCCCCCCCACCCCCATTTCCTCCTTGTTGAGTGGGTTCGGCTACACTGTTGCGTGGATTAAGGGGGAAAATGTGACACTGTGTACAATGTCAACCCTGGACAAATGTTGGTTCCTTTCCCCTTTGCTTTGACAAAAAACACCATCAGAGGTGCTGGAAGGCAGTTCTTCAATGACAACTGCCTTCATCTCAAAGAAACTAGGGCTTAATGCAGCAGCTGAGGATCACAAGATGCGGTCGCGGTTGAGATGGTATCTACTGCAAGAGCACCCATCACCCTAGATGTGGTTGTGTGTTTATGGGCTGGGGCACAGTGCTGGCGGTGTACAGACACCCAGGGGCAATGGTTTCCTGCTGGCAGTGTGACGCAAAGCACAGGAAATACCACCTCTAGAGTGTGTCATTTTCAAACCATAAAAGATCAAAATTATATCTATGTATGTATGGTGGTGTTTCTTGAAAAAAAAAAAAAAGAAAGAAAGAAAAACAGAGGACAGAGAGGGAGGAGGCAGCCAAGAGAGAGAAAAAGAATCCATGCTGGTGTCTGCTGCCCTGCTGCTTTGTGAAATGTCCCCAGTGGGGAAAGCAGGCTGTGCAGAGCAGCATGGTAGGTGACTGCACGTACCACTTGTGGCTACAGGTAGGGGGGAGCTGCAGTGACCCGGAATTGCTGTCTTCTCACTGAACTCCAGGGACACCACAGTGGATATTCCCTTGGGTTCAAACCCACCTTCTACCGTTAACAGGGTGAGTGACTGGGGAACTGGACACTTCTATACGGCACTCACTTTCTGATCCATGACATCTGGAGGAGGTTGTTGAGTCGCCAAGTTGTGTCCGACTCTTTGCGACTCCCTGGATTGTAGCCCGGCAGGTTCCTCTGTCCATGGGATTCTCCAGGCAAGAACATTGGAGTGGGTTGCCATGCCCTCTTCCAGGGGATCTTCCTGACCCAGGGATCGAACCCACGTCTCCAAAGTCTCCTGCACTGGCAGGCGGGTTCTTTTACCACTGGCGCCACCTGGGAAGCCCTGAAATTTGGATGGGAGGTAACCTACAGGATAAATCATCTCCAAGAGGTCTTGGAAGAGCTTGGATGGGAACAACCCAAAGCATTCCTGGATAAATGAGGAAGGGCAGACAGATTTCAGTTTAAATGCAACTCTCCTCCACAGCCATACTGAAGACTCCGAGGCAGTGTCTGCTCCTAGCGGGCAGCGGTGCTTTAGCCCATTAGTAATGTCCTCGCCCCCGAGGTCCATAACACAACCAGCATTTGAAATAGCACGCTGAAGCACTCTGAATTTCAGTGGCAGATTTGCCTTTCTAATGGTGTTTTGTTTAGGCTAAGAATAGAATTATCTAAATTATGTCTCTAAAGTCACTTACAACTTGGAGGAGAACTGGGGCATTGCAAAATCATGTTAGGGAAACAAGGTCGAGGTTTTAAATTTGCAATTGATAATCCAATAAATGGTAAATACCTTGAGGGCTAGGACTGGTAGGCTGGTAATGTTTCAGTTACCCTAAAATCCCTTTCATTAGTCCAGAGAAGTTTCCTATACTTAATGAGTGCTCAATTAGACTCCACTATTTTATTAATAAATAGTTGAGAGCTTTAGGAGTAATTTCCTTCTAAGGAATCAGACCACTAACCAGAGAATTCTGTCCTTTTTTATTTTCCCCTTAGAGGCAAAGGTGGAGTGGTGAATAAGGAAATTAAAATGTATCAGTCATCTACTATGTGCTAAGATGATAAAGAATTATTTTATTTGGCTATAATTCTTTTGAGTTTGATACTACGGTTATTCCCAGTCTCTGAGTTGAGGGCTCAGAGAAGTCAAGTAACTTGCTGAATGAAACACAGTTGATTTAGTGGTGAGGAGAGGATTCAAAATCACATCAGTTTTGACTAAAGGGCCCTTACTGTTCTTCTCAAACCCGGAGGCCAAGAGCTTCTCTTATCATGGCGTTGGCACTATCTGTGTGACTCTGGATAAGTCACTTCTCCTCTCTGGGTTTTTCCTGCTCTATCTGTAAAGTGACTGATATGGACCCCCAAAATCTTTCCAGAGCTGTCAGGCTATAACTCTGATGGAAGTACCAAAGACGAACAGCTAGGGGATGGTAACAGGACTGAAAAGCAAAAGCCCAAGGAAGGGCATTTTGTTCCATCAGTCTAGGAGCAGACAGCCTCAGAATCATCCAAGTCCATTCAGGGCTAAAGCAAAGGGTTCAAGAGCGCCATTCCTCTTGTGTGGAGAAGTTGTGAGCCGAGCCTCTGTCAGTGTCCACAGGGTGTGGGCCTGCTGCCGCCCTGGCACTCAGTCCTGGACCTGCCCATGGCCAAGTCCACCCAAGCTGCTTGGTGCCTAACTAGGAAGGCCCCCAGAATGGTGGCTTAGACGGTAAAGAATCCACCTGCGATGCAGGAGACCTAGGTTCAATCCACAGGTTGGGAAGATCCCCTGGAGAAGTGAATGGCAACCCACCCTAGTATTTTTGCCTGGAAAATCCCAAGGACAGAGGAGCCTGGCGGGCTACAGTCCAGGGAGTCCCAAAGAGTTGGACACGACTGAGCAGCTGACACACCAGAATGGTAGCAGCAAACAGGGTTTGACTCGCACTAGATTTTTACCACCCCAAGCCTTCTTCCATCAGTTTACAAAAGCAAGAAACAAGGGCAGCACCAGCGGCAGCTTCGGAGGTGTCCTCAGAAACAGTGCGTGGAAGGAAACTCTGCAAGGTCACTTCTGGCAGAGGACCCACAGCCTTCCTGCTGTGGCTGTAGACTCGCTGGTGCCAGTGGCTCCACACTCCCAACCCCTCACCAGGCTCACTTTCAGGCAGAACTTGGAATTTTTAAGGATATTTTCAGCTCTTACCAGAGATGCCTGAGAAATACCTCCACTCATACAGAATCAGAGAACTACGAGGAAGACCCAATAACCTGGGATCCCAGAGGCCAAGTAAAGATAGAAGGGAGGGGGACTTCCCTGGTGGTCCAGGGGCTAACATCCCACACTCCCAATGCATGGGGTCTAGGTCGGATCCCTGGTCAGAGAACTAGATCCCACATGCCGCAACTAGGGGTTTGAAGCCACAACTAAAGATCCAACATGCTGTGACTTATATCCAGTACAGCCAAATAATAAATATTTTCTAAAAAGAATAAACTATTAAGTGTGTTTAAAATAGAAGGGAGGATAACCTCCTTCTAGCCTTCATAATCTGGCTAGATGGAGGAAGCAGAATTACAGATCACGCGTAAAACCTTGTCGGT
Organism: Raphicerus campestris; assembly: GCA_006410735.1. Taxonomy (NCBI): domain Eukaryota; kingdom Metazoa; phylum Chordata; class Mammalia; order Artiodactyla; family Bovidae; genus Raphicerus; species Raphicerus campestris. The sequence continues at coordinate 540,096 of SJYW01014881.1, read as the reverse complement.
GCGTGTATGCCCAGTCACTCCAGTCATGTCCGACTCTGTGCAACCCTGTGGACTGTAGCCCGCCAGGCTCCTGTCTCCACGGGGTTCTCCAGGCAAGAATACTGGAGTGGGTTGCCATGCCCTCCTCCAGAGAGTCTTCCCAACCCAGGGATCGAACCCACATCTCTTGCATCTCCTGCATTGGCAGGCAGGTTCTTTACCACTAGCGCCACAGCGGGAGGAATCAAAGATGGCAGATTGCTAATACTGAAAGTTCCCATGTCTCGAGGCAGGGAGAGGGATGGGGCCCTGGGGCAATCTCAGCTGCACTGCTTCCCCTCCCAGTCTCTCCATCTAGCCTTCTAAGAGACTAAAGGAATTCCCATTCCCCCCTATGCTTGAAAAACCTACTAATTTTTCCTCTGTGCTGCTCCCTCGTCCCCTCATTTCTAAAATGGGTCTAACGGTCTTGCCTTGCCAAATCTCAGGGCTGCTGGGAGGATCATAGAGGATGACATTCATGTACTGTGATTGGTAAAAGATGAATGCTACCAAGAGACTCCGAGGGCTGATTGGTGTAATTCCCAGCTCTCCAGGGGACACAGTTTGAGGTGCCCCACTTGCTGAGAGTGGGGAGCAGCAACTTGGAGGACGGAACATGACAAGTAAGGAACCCCATTCTCATGATCTCCACCACCTACAGCCATCTCCTTTCACAGTCACAGCTCAGTGTCCATGGCAGCCACCCCCTTCGTCATGGCTGGCTTCGTCATGTCTGCTGGAGTTTTCTCAGGAAGGAATGGTAGAATCAGTGAATGAGTACCTGCAGGCCAGGATTTAATTCTCACTTCTGACTTCTATGGATTGCATGAGCCTGGGTGAGTCACTTGACCTGTCTCAAGGTCAATTTCCTCACACATAAGGTTGGTGTAATTACAAACCACCCTGCATCCCAACTGCATGAGTGATGTGAGCTCAGAGGAAATAATGGGCATATAAGCCCCTTGCAATCTGTTAAGCACTGTTTAACATGAATTATGAGGAGCAGACATAATCAGATACCCTCGAGTACTTAAAGGAAACTTCAGCATGTTCTTTTACAAAGCATCCATGTTCAAATGAGGGTCAACTATGAAAAAATAAATTAAATATGGATACAAATAAATCCATTGTTTATGATCATGGTGTCTCAAGAAGTAAGAAGATGGCTGATGTTCCTCTTGGACAACTCCTGGGATGGGGGGTTATGCCATGAATACGACTAACTTACATTCAGGAAGCCTTTCACTGCCTTCAAAACCCAGATAATGAAGGCAATAGATGGCAGGGCTTGAACTCAAGCACTCTGACCTCATGCTTCTCCTACCCCACAGCAGGTGAAAGTGGTAGGACTGTTGATGTGGAACATTTGGTTTGAGTTCCTCCCAACAAGAACAGCATCACACTTTCTTAAGGGACACAAATGAAAAACTGGCTCAGTCAGAACCAATTTCAATTTGCTGTTGAAATCATTTCAAGCATGTATGAAAATATGCAAAAATGTGAGCTACTTCTCTCTTCTCAACACTTTAGAAACGTAACATTTTTTTCTAATTTAGTACATGATCCACTTTTAAAGTAGATTCAGTAAAAAAAAAAAATGCATATGTGTGTGTTTGTGTGTGTGTGTGCACATTATACATATATATGGGGAGCGTAGATGTATGGATATGTTTGTATAGAGTACTTTACTTTTAATCCAGTGTTTTATAAGCTAAAGGTATTTAGTTAGGTTTTTAATCAAGACTATTTCTGGCATGACTCCTATGGGATGAGAGATACCAAGGAGGAGAAAGTTCTGTCCAGGAAATACACCTGAAATTGGAACCCGTAAGTCAGGCTCCAAGGCAGAACGACCACTTACAGCTGGGAGGAACAAAGTGTCTCATCCTCTTATGGACTGCCCTCCTCCCCACCGCGGTGGGCCAGCCTCCTACCTGACTCTCTCCTCTTCAGCCTTCTTCAAGGCGGCGTCTCGCTGAAGAACCTTCATGATGGCCTCCTGCTCCTCCTCCGTCAGGAAGCTTAAGTCGATCATTTTGAAGAGTGTTCACAAAAATGACAGTAAAAAACACAGCCTCAAATTCCCCAAGCTGAACAAGTCACCGTAGCCAGGATGGTCAAAGGATGAAGAAGTGCAATGGAATGGTATCTTGTTCAGTTCTTCAGCAAAAGTCTTCTCTCGGCTAGGCATAAGTTTTAGGTGGCTGATAGCAAAATCCTAAGCACCCTTTCCTTCAAGGCAGTAGTGGTCTGGAGGGTGATGTCAAGAGGAAGTGCTCAGGATGCTGGATTCTCGGCCAGACAGGTCACTTGTTCCTGCTGCAACATTCCCACTCATGCCCCCTCACTGGACCAGTCTGAGACAGTTTATTCTCCTTCCGTCTGACGTCAACTCGATGAGCAGCCACAGGATCTGAGTGTCACCTGCCTGGGGAATCGTGAGACAGTAAATACCAGACAGCAACAGGCAGCAGTTCTCATTATTAACAATAAGCATTGCTCATTATTACAAGATTCCAAACATGTCTGGGGGGAAAAAGTGACCATGTGAGATGGTCTCCGAGATCAGCGAAACCAGTTCTGCCAGCTTCTTGAGCAAATAGAAAATGGGTCATGAAACATGCTTCAACTCAATTCTGGACCGCCGAGATGGAGCGTGCACAAAAATGCCTGTCAATGTTTAACGATCCACAGAGGAAAGGGATGGTTGCAGAAAGATGGCGGTTCTCTCTGCAAAGGCACAGGATGCTAGGCTGAAAGGTCACACTTAAGATCAGGAAGACTAGGGAGACCTTATTCCAGTTGTCAAGTGATTACTGGTAGGAAACTAGAAATAAAAATTCACAAATGCCCACCTCTTAATGCACAGGGATGTTCCATTAGCATGCATCTGTGCTCCGTAATGATGGAAGAATTATTACCAGGTAGAGGTAGATTGCACCATAGTGAAAACAGTTATTCCCCATTTAGTCCCACCTCTAACTTTTGCTGGACCTGGATCAACTCTCCAAGCTGTCTCCCTTCATTTCCCAGGAGAAAGAACAGTGACTGTGTGTATATAATCTGGGGGGAAAATAAGAGGCAGGATTTCAAAACACCTCACCATTCACGGTGAGCATTTTTACACAGAAACATAGGCAAGATTCCTATTTTCTTTGAGGCATTTTAAGCCCATGAGCAGGGACATCCCTAGTGGTCCAACGGTTGAGACTTCACTGTCCAGTGTGGGGGGTGTGGGTTTGATCCCTGATCAGAGAGATAAGATCCCACATGCCTCATGGCCAGGAAACTAAAACATTAAGACAGAAGCAGTATTATAACAGAATTCAATAAAGACTCAAAAAAAAAATGGTTTTTGAACCTATGAGAATAAGGTGAGACCTACAGAATGCCACAGCCAGGCTACATTTGAGGAACTACTCCAGGACTGGGGTCCTTTAACAAGCAGAGTACTGCATATATAGTAGACACAAAAAAAAGTTGGGGGTGGGGGTGGTTCCTACATTTTAAAGCAGCCCTACTCAATAAAAGACAGTGTGTACAGTAACGTAGTAACACCTATGAATACATCTATGAATAAACTCTCTGCTCTTTGGCAAAAGAGATCTACAAGGAAGTACTCCCACTACGACTGTCTAACTACAAAACATGAGGCAAGTTACCTAACCACTCCAAGGCTCAGGATTCTCATTAGGACATCCTTCAAGGGTTGCCAGTATTAAATGAAATAATGGCTAGAAAGCAGTGCATACCAAAAGTAGCTGCTAAAAATATACTCTAACTTCCTTTCTGAGTTCACACTTTTGCTCCATTCAGCTGGCAAGAATGTGTTCNCAGGCTCACTTTCAGGCAGAACTTGGAATTTTTAAGGATATTTTCAGCTCTTACCAGAGATGCCTGAGAAATACCTCCACTCATACAGAATCAGAGAACTACGAGGAAGACCCAATAACCTGGGATCCCAGAGGCCAAGTAAAGATAGAAGGGAGGGGGACTTCCCTGGTGGTCCAGGGGCTAACATCCCACACTCCCAATGCATGGGGTCTAGGTCGGATCCCTGGTCAGAGAACTAGATCCCACATGCCGCAACTAGGGGTTTGAAGCCACAACTAAAGATCCAACATGCTGTGACTTATATCCAGTACAGCCAAATAATAAATATTTTCTAAAAAGAATAAACTATTAAGTGTGTTTAAAATAGAAGGGAGGATAACCTCCCTCTAGCCTTCATAATCTGGCTAGATGGAGGAAGCAGAATTACAGATCACGCGTAAAACCTTGTCGGTGCGTGTATGCCCAGTCACTCCAGTCATGTCCGACTCTGTGCAACCCTGTGGACTGTAGCCCGCCAGGCTCCTGTCTCCACGGGGTTCTCCAGCCAAGAATACTGGAGTGGGTTGCCATGCCCTCCTCCAGAGAGTCTTCCCAACCCAGGGATCGAACCCACATCTCTTGCATCTCCTGCATTGGCAGGCAGGTTCTTTACCACTAGCGCCACAGCGGGAGGAATCAAAGATGGCAGATTGCTAATACTGAAAGTTCCCATGTCTCGAGGCAGGGAGAGGGATGGGGCCCTGGGGCAATCTCAGCTGCACTGCTTCCCCTCCCAGTCTCTCCATCTAGCCTTCTGAGAGACTAAAGGAATTCCCATTCCCCACTATGCTTGAAAAACCTACTAATTTTTCCTCTGTGCTGCTCCCTCGTCCCCTCATTTCTAAAATGGGTCTAACGGTCTTGCCTTGCCAAATCTCAGGGCTGCTGGGAGGATCATAGAGGATGACATTCATGTACTGTGATTGGTAAAAGATGAATGCTACCAAGAGACTCCGAGGGCTGATTGGTGTAATTCCCAGCTCTCCAGGGGACACAGTTTGAGGTGCCCCACTTGCTGAGAGTGGGGAGCAGCAACTTGGAGGACGGAACATGACAAGTAAGGAACCCCATTCTCATGATCTCCACCACCTACAGCCATCTCCTTTCACAGTCACAGCTCAGTGTCCATGGCAGCCACCCCCTTCGTCATGGCTGGCTTCGTCATGTCTGCTGGAGTTTTCTCAGGAAGGAATGGTAGAATCAGTGAATGAGTACCTGCAGGCCAGGATTTAATTCTCACTTCTGACTTCTATGGATTGCATGAGCCTGGGTGAGTCACTTGACCTGTCTCAAGGTCAATTTCCTCACACATAAGGTTGGTGTAATTACAAACCACCCTGCATCCCAACTGCATGAGTGATGTGAGCTCAGAGGAAATAATGGGCATATAAGCCCCTTGCAATCTGTTAAGCACTGTTTAACATGAATTATGAGGAGCAGACATAATCAGATACCCTCGAGTACTTAAAGGAAACTTCAGCATGTTCTTTTACAAAGCATCCATGTTCAAATGAGGGTCAACTATGAAAAAATAAATTAAATATGGATACAAATAAATCCATTGTTTATGATCATGGTGTCTCAAGAAGTAAGAAGATGGCTGATGTTCCTCTTGGACAACTCCTGGGATGGGGGGTTATGCCATGAATACGACTAACTTACATTCAGGAAGCCTTTCACTGCCTTCAAAACCCAGATAATGAAGGCAATAGATGGCAGGGCTTGAACTCAAGCACTCTGACCTCATGCTTCTCCTACCCCACAGCAGGTGAAAGTGGTAGGACTGTTGATGTGGAACATTTGGTTTGAGTTCCTCCCAACAAGAACAGCATCACACTTTCTTAAGGGACACAAATGAAAAACTGGCTCAGTCAGAACCAATTTCAATTTGCTGTTGAAATCATTTCAAGCATGTATGAAAATATGCAAAAATGTGAGCTACTTCTCTCTTCTCAACACTTTAGAAACGTAACATTTTTTTCTAATTTAGTACATGATCCACTTTTAAAGTAGATTCAGTAAAAAAAAAAAATGCATATGTGTGTGTTTGTGTGTGTGTGTGCACATTATACATATATATGGGGAGCGTAGATGTATGGATATGTTTGTATAGAGTACTTTACTTTTAATCCAGTGTTTTATAAGCTAAAGGTATTTAGTTAGGTTTTTAATCAAGACTATTTCTGGCATGACTCCTATGGGATGAGAGATACCAAGGAGGAGAAAGTTCTGTCCAGGAAATACACCTGAAATTGGAACCCGTAAGTCAGGCTCCAAGGCAGAACGACCACTTACAGCTGGGAGGAACAAAGTGTCTCATCCTCTTATGGACTGCCCTCCTCCCCACCGCGGTGGGCCAGCCTCCTACCTGACTCTCTCCTCTTCAGCCTTCTTCAAGGCAGCGTCTCGCTGAAGAACCTTCATGATGGCCTCCTGCTCCTCCTCCGTCAGGAAGCTTAAGTCGATCATTTTGAAGAGTGTTCACAAAAATGACAGTAAAAAACACAGCCTCAAATTCCCCAAGCTGAACAAGTCACCGTAGACAGGATGATCAAAGGATGAAGAAGTGCAATGGAATGGTATCTTGTTCAGTTCTTCAGCAAAAGTCTTCTCTCGGCTAGGCATAAGTTTTAGGTGGCTGATAGCAAAATCCTAAGCACCCTTTCCTTCAAGGCAGTAGTGGTCTGGAGGGTGATGTCAAGAGGAAGTGCTCAGGATGCTGGATTCTCGGCCAGACAGGTCACTTGTTCCTGCTGCAACATTCCCACTCATGCCCCCTCACTGGACCAGTCTGAGACAGTTTATTCTCCTTCCGTCTGACGTCAACTCGATGAGCAGCCACAGGATCTGAGTGTCACCTGCCTGGGGAATCGTGAGACAGTAAATACCAGACAGCAACAGGCAGCAGTTCTCATTATTAACAATAAGCATTGCTCATTATTACAAGATTCCAAACATGTCTGGGGGGAAAAAGTGACCATGTGAGATGGTCTCCGAGATCAGCGAAACCAGTTCTGCCAGCTTCTTGAGCAAATAGAAAATGGGTCATGAAACATGCTTCAACTCAATTCTGGACCGCCGAGATGGAGCGTGCACAAAAATGCCTGTCAATGTTTAACGATCCACAGAGGAAAGGGATGGTTGCAGAAAGATGGCGGTTCTCTCTGCAAAGGCACAGGATGCTAGGCTGAAAGGTCACACTAAAGATCAGGAAGACTAGGGAGACCTTATTCCAGTTGTCAAGTGATTACTGGTAGGAAACTAGAAATAAAAATTCACAAATGCCCACCTCTTAATGCACAGGGATGTTCCATTAGCATGCATCTGTGCTCCGTAATGATGGAAGAATTATTACCAGGTAGAGGTAGATTGCACCATAGTGAAAACAGTTATTCCCCATTTAGTCCCACCTCTAACTTTTGCTGGACCTGGATCAACTCTCCAAGCTGTCTCCCTTCATTTCCCAGGAGAAAGAACAGTGACTGTGTGTATATAATCTGGGGGGAAAATAAGAGGCAGGATTTCAAAACACCTCACCATTCACGGTGAGCATTTTTACACAGAAACATAGGCAAGATTCCTATTTTCTTTGAGGCATTTTAAGCCCATGAGCAGGGACATCCCTAGTGGTCCAACGGTTGAGACTTCACTGTCCAGTGTGGGGGGTGTGGGTTTGATCCCTGATCAGAGAGATAAGATCCCACATGCCTCATGGCCAGGAAACTAAAACATTAAGACAGAAGCAGTATTATAACAGAATTCAATAAAGACTCAAAAAAAAAATGGTTTTTGAACCTATGAGAATAAGGTGAGACCTACAGAATGCCACAGCCAGGCTACATTTGAGGAACTACTCCAGGACTGGGGTCCTTTAACAAGCAGAGTACTGCATATATAGTAGACACAAAAAAAAGTTGGGGGTGGGGGTGGTTCCTACATTTTAAAGCAGCCCTACTCAATAAAAGACAGTGTGTACAGTAACGTAGTAACACCTATGAATACATCTATGAATAAACTCTCTGCTCTTTGGCAAAAGAGATCTACAAGGAAGTACTCCCACTACGACTGTCTAACTACAAAACATGAGGCAAGTTACCTAACCACTCCAAGGCTCAGGATTCTCATTAGGACATCCTTCAAGGGTTGCCAGTATTAAATGAAATAATGGCTAGAAAGCAGTGCATACCAAAAGTAGCTGCTAAAAATATACTCTAACTTCCTTTCTGAGTTCACACTTTTGCTCTATTCAGCTGGCAAGAATGTGTTCGTTACATGTTTTCCTTTTCTTTTTTGTATCTTTCTCCCTAAGAAAGTTTGAACTTGAAGGCAAGCACTCTGGTGACCTTTATTTTTATCTTCCTGTAGCTCTTTACATATTGCCCACAGTGACTTCCGAATTTTAAGATAAGACTTCACATTCACTGTTTAAATCAGCATGCACTCCCATGTATTTGCTGTTGTTGCTGTTTAGTTGCTAAGTCACATCTGACTCTTTGCAGCCCTACAGACTGCAGCACGCCAGGATTCTCCGGTGCATATATTACTACTTGTGCATATATAAATATAAATGTGTGTGTGTGTGTGTGTATGTGATACTACAAAATTGCATATATTACTGCCTGCTTAATTGTCTCGAAAAGGACTTATCCTTCAAGATGAAAGTTACTATCTCCAAGAAGCCTGCCCTCAATTCCACAGCTGGAACTAAATGGGCTAAACGCTGTAGCACGTTCGATTGTTGTCGTTGCTGTTTAGTTGCTCCGACTCTTTGTGACCCCATGGACTGCAGCCTACCAGGTTCCTTTGTCCATGGAATTTCCCAGGCAAGAATACTGGAGTGGGTAGCCATTTCCTTCTCCGGAGGATCTTCCCGACCCAGATCAGACCTATGTCTCCTACGTTGCAGGCAGATTATCACTAAGCCACTTCAAGTACATTATTTCTAACTCTTCAGTCCCTCCCTGAAATAGAACAACACAATCATGTTGTCACTAGAGTAAGCAGGGTATTTACCCCTGCCTTCCAGATGGTGGGCTTGGCCTGGGACCGACTTTAGCCCATGAACTGTTATCAGTGTGATGCAAGCATAGGCTGTGGGTGTGCTTGTGTGGTTTGGCCCGGCTTCTTGTACTCCGGCCATGGGCCCCAGGAAGAGCTCGCCCCAAGTAGCCACTGCCTCTTCAGTCTGGGTCCCAGAAAGAGATACAAGGACAGACCAGAACCTGACCCACCTGAAGCTCGGCCAACTTGGCTTAGGTACCAAAGCAAGAAATGAATAGTTTTGGTTGGAAGCCACTGAGGTTTGGGGTTGCCATACAACAAACACTCTTGTAGCAGGGACTTCACTAACAGAGAAACTTTCTTCTCCACCTATGTGTTTCCACTGCAATAGTGATTTGTCTGCCCTGGTCTCTCCCATCTGACTGTGAGTCTCTTGATGGGAAGAAATAAGTGAATGAGTAAATGACTGAGTGAACCTAATCTAAATAGACAACTTCACCAGGGGACAGCTGTCTCAGTTCTTTCATGCACAGTAGCTTTAATTCATGCACAGTAACTTCCTTAACTCTCAGAGGCTGGCAAGGAAAGGCACTCAGGCCACTTTCTGCGAACCATGTCCCTGGGCATCGCACTGCCGTCAGGTTCAGTGGGAGATTGTTTTTAAGTCCAATGAATTGAGGACAGGAAGCCAACAAAGGAGAAAAATAAACTGTCCAGCAGTGGAAACTGGCAGGGGGCAAGAGGGAAAATGTTGGTTTCCACATTTTCAAGGTGAACTATGAGCTAATCATTGCTTCTATGTAAAAGGTTCCAGGGTTAAGTTTTTTCTAAAAATGGGCTATTTATGGGACTTTCCTGTGGTCCAGGGGTTAAGAATCCACCTTGCAATGCAGGGGATGTAGGTTCCATCCTTGATGTGGGAATGAAGATCCCAAAAGCTGCAGGGCAACTAAGCCCGAGTACCACAACTACTGAGCCTGAGCACTGCAACTACTGAGCCTGAGCACTGTATTTACTGAGTCCAAGCACCACAACTACTGAGCCCAAGCACCACAACTACTGAGCCCACATGCTCTGTAACCCACACCACAACTACAGAGCTGGTGTGCAGCAATGAAAGATCCTGAGTGCTGCAACTAAGACCTGATGTAGCCAAATAAACAAACAAAAACACATCAAAAAATTAAAAAAAAAATAAAAATGGGCTGTTTAGTGAGGCAAAGGGCAAGGTCCTCATTTTACAGACAAAGGAGTAAAGGACTGGAACTCTTGTCTCCTAGACGCCTAGCGGGGAGTCACTACCCAGCCAGATCGCAGAAGAACCCTCAGATGGCAGTCAAGACTCTTCAGTCCCAGGTGTTCCCCCAACTCCCAGTATTCTCAACACTTATCATGAGAGCTAATCGAACATTCATTCATTTCACAAACACTTCCTGAGAGCTTATTATGCATCTGACATTGTTCTAAGCACTGGAGACACAGCAATGAATAAGACATTTAACTCTTTCTGTCCTTGTGGAGTGTATATGCCAGTTGGAGGGGATAATGAACAAATTAATAATAAACACACAAAAATGATTAAATTATATAAATTTGGGGAAGGTAATAAGAACTTTAGAGGAAAATAAAGCTGGGAAAGCCATAATAAGATGAGGGGTATTTGAGTTTTAAAGAGTGTGGCTAGGGCAGGTCTCACTGAGAGGATGAGAACTGAGCAAAAACTTGCCAGAGATGAGGAAACAAGCCACCCTGGTGTCAGAGGGTCCTGAGGTGTGAGTGTGTCTCGAGTGTTCAAGAAACTTCAAGGCAATCAGTGTGCCAGAGGGACAGAATAGAGCGGGTCAGAAAGGAAATAGGTCAGACTGTTTCAGGCTTGGAGCTGAATGTAAGATTTCTGGATCAGTGATAAGGGAAGGCAGGAAAAAAGGAAAAGGGAATAAATACTTACTGGGCACCTCCCACATGCCTGGCAGTTTACAGATATCTCACTGGATCCTCACAAAGATCTGAGGAAGGTATTTTATTATTCTGTGGTGCTGGAGAAGACTCTTGAGAGTCCCTTGGACTGCAAGGAGGTCCAACCAGTCCATCCTAAAGATCAGTCCTGGGTGTTCATTGGAAGGACTGATGCTGAAGCTGAAACTCTAGTACTTTGGCCACCTCACGCGAAGAGTTGACTCATTGGAAAAGACCCTGATGCTGGGAGGGATTGGGGGCAGGAGGAGAAGGGGATGACAGAGGATGAGATGGCTGGATGGCGTCACCTATTCGATGGACCTGAAGGACAGGCGAAACCTGATGTGCTACATACAGTCCATGGGGTCACAGACAGACATGACTTAGTGACTGAACAACAACATTTTATTACGTGTGCTTTTCAGATGAAGACTATGAAGCTCACGGAGGTGCTTGCCACCTAGCTTGTGTGTACAGTAGGGCTGGCATTTATTAGAACAAGTCACCACTGGCTTTGTTAGAATAAGTCACCCCGATATTGACCTTCCATTTAATTATCTCTTGCACACAGATCCTCACACTGGGGAAGCAGAAAAAGAGCCCTTCTGTCTGCCTATGGACTCTCATTCTCTGCTTAAGCACAGAAGAATCAGTGGCCCAGAGCTGGCTGTCAGCATGGGGGTAACCTCTGTGCAAAAATCCAGGAGGGATGAGTCTTGGCAACAGGGATGCCTGACGTGTCCACAGCAGGAGGAGGATGAGCAAATAGTTCCCCTAAGGTTCAGCCCTCCCTCCCGCCCTCCTCCTGCAGCTGGAGGATTTTTCTAAAACTCAGATGCGACAAGGGCACATTCCCAGGCTTAAAACCCTTCACCAACTTTCCACTATCCACTGGCTAAGGCTCAAAGCCCTCACCACGGCCTGTAGGGCTCTCTGTGAAGTAGCACCTGCTTTCTTTTCCAAGCTCTTTTCCTGTCACACTGAAGTTTTCAGCTCCTTCTGCCTTCAGACCTTTGCATATACTTACCCTCCCTCCTGGGCTTCCCTGGTGGCTCAGAAGATAAAGCGCCTGCCTGCAACGAGGGAGACTGGGGCTCAATCCCTGGGTCAAGTAGATCCCCTGGAGAAGGGAATGGCAACCCACTCCAGTATTCTTGCCTGGAGAATTCCATGGACAGAGGAGCCTGGCGGGCTGCAGACCATGGGGTCGAAAAGAGTCAGACATGACTCAATGACTAACACTTTCACTTTCCTCCTAGAATCCCCCCACCTCAACCAATACCTCCTGGGTCTCAAGTGAGATGGCACGTACTACCGACGTCTTCCCCATCCTCTCAAGGCCAGGTTGGTGCCACTCTGGAGTGCTCCATTAGCTCCTAACTCCCTCACCCAGGATACTCAGCAGAGGATCCCAAACCCCATCTACTCAAGTCTGTCTTCCTCTGGTTTGCGTGCAGGCCTGGGTGTCCGAGCGCTCTGTGTCTCCAGCCAGCGCTTGCCACTGCGGCTCCCCTCTACATAACAGGCACTCAAGTATCTCATCCGTGAACACAGCAGGAAGGGAACTCACCTCCCTCTTAACACGAACCCAGCGCAACACTGAAAAATCAGCCACGTGTTCCTCGCCGGGTTCCAGCTCCAGGCCTTCACGACTGTCTGGTTTACATCAATCACGCGGCTTCTCCAAGCCTCAGTTTCCTCACCTGCACAGTGGATCTATTCACTCCTATCTTCTCTTCCTTACAGAGATTATTGTGAGGCTCCGGTGAGAAGGAAGAAAGTGTCGAGGACAAATAAGGAATGAGCAACCATAGGGACAGCAGCTGAAAGGGACGCATGAGGGTTCCAGGTGCAGACTGTACTTAATCCCAGCTCTCCTTGTGCCATTTTTGAAATGGATAGAAATACAGAATCACTATGCTGTATAACAGGAACCACCAGAGTGCTGCAGGTCAATCATACTTCAAAAGCAAACTCATAAAAAAAAAAAAGACATCAGGTTTGTGGTTATCAGAGGTGAGGCTTGGAGACGAGGGGAATTGGAAGAAGGCAGTCCAAAGGTACAAACTTTCAGGAACAAGATAAAGAAACACTAAGGACAGAATGTACAACATGATAAATATATTAAAACTGCTGTGTGTTAAACATGAAAGGGGTTACGAGAATAAATCCTGAGAGCTTTCATCACAAGACACATTTTTTCTATTTCTTTAATTTTTATATCCATATGAGATGAATGTTCACTNTCCTCCACCTATGTGTTTCCACTGCAATAGTGATTTGTCTGCTCTGGTCTCTCCCATCTGACTGTGAGTCTCTTGATGAGAAGAAATAAGTGAATGAGTAAATGACTGAGTGAACCTAATCTAAACAGACAACTTCACCAGGGGACAGCTGTCTCAGTTCTTTCATGCACAGTAACTTCCTTAACTCTCAGAGGCTGGCAAGGAAAGGCACTCAGGCCACTTTCTGCGAACCATGTCCCTGGGCATCGCACTGCCGTCAGGTTCAGTGGAAGATTGTTTTTAAGTCCAATGAATTGAGGACAGGAAGCCAACAAAGGAGAAAAATAAACTGTCCAGCAGTGGAAACTGGCAGGGGGCAAGAGGGAAAATGTTGGTTTCCACATTTTCAAGGTGAACTATGAGCTAATCATTGCTTCTATGTAAAAGGTTCCAGGGTTAAGTTTTTTCTAAAAATGGGCTATTTATGGGACTTTCCTGTGGTCCAGGGGTTAAGAATCCACCCTGCAATGCAGGGGATGTAGGTTCCATCCTTGATGTGGGAATGAAGATCCCAAAAGCTGCAGGGCAACTAAGCCCAAGTACCACAACTACTGAGCCTGAGCACTGCAACTACTGAGCCTGAGCACCGCAACTACTGAGCCTGAGCACTGTATTTACTGAGTCCAAGCACCACAACTACTGAGCCCAAGCACCACAACTACTGAGCCTGAGCACTGCAACTACTAAGCCCACATGCTCTGTAACCCACACCACAACTAGAGAGCTGGTGTGCAGCAATGAAAGATCCTGAGTGCTGCAACTAAGACCTGATGTAGCCAAATAAACAAATAAAAACACATCAAAAAATTAAAAAAAAAATAAAAATGGGCTGTTTAGTGAGGCAAAGGGCAAGGTCCTCATTTTACAGACAAAGGAGTAAAGGACTGGAATTCTTGTCTCCTAGACGCCTAGCGGGGAGTCACTACCCAGCCAGATTGCAGAAGAACCCTCAGGTGGCAGTCAAGACTCTTCAGTCCCAGGTGCTCCCCCAACTCCCAGTATTCTCAACACTTATCATGAGAGCTAATCGAACATTCACTCATTTCACAAACACTTCCTGAGAGCTTATTATGCATCTGACATTGTTCTAAGCACTGGAGACACAGCAATGAATAAGACATTTAACTCTTTCTGTCCTTGTGGAGTGTATATACCAGTTGGAGGGGATAATGAACAAATTAATAATAAACACACAAAAATGATTAAATTATATAAATTTGGGGAAGGTAATAAGAACTTTAGAGGAAAATAAAGCTGGGAAAGCCATAATAAGATGAGGGGTATTTGAGTTTTAAAGAGTGTGGCTAGGGCAGGTCTCACTGAGAGGATGAGAACTGAGCAAAAACTTGCCAGAGATGAGGAAACAAGCCACCCTGGTGTCAGAGGGTCCTGAGGTGTGAGTGTGTCTCGAGTGTTCAAGAAACTTCAAGGCAATCAGTGTGCCAGAGGGACAGAATAGAGCGGGTCAGAAAGGAAATAGGTCAGACTGTTTCAGGCTTGGAGCTGAATGTAAGATTTCTGGATCAGTGATAAGGGAAGGCAGGACAAAAGGAAAAGGGAATAAATACTTACTGGGCACCTCCCACATGCCTGGCAGTTTACAGATATCTCATTGGATCCTCACAAAGATCTGAGGAAGGTATTTTATTATTCTGTGGTGCTGGAGAAGACTCTTGAGAGTCCCTTGGACTGCAAGGAGGTCCAACCAGTCCATCCTAAAGATCAGTCCTGGGTGTTCATTGGAAGGACTGATGCTGAAGCTGAAACTCTAGTACTTTGGCCACCTCACGCGAAGAGTTGACTCATTGGAAAAGACCCTGATGCTGGGAGGGATTGGGGGCAGGAGGAGAAGGGGATGACAGAGGATGAGATGGCTGGATGGCGTCACCTATTCGATGGACCTGAAGGACAGGCGAAACCTGATGTGCTACATACAGTCCATGGGGTCACAGACAGACATGACTTAGTGACTGAACAACAACATTTTATTACGTGTGCTTTTCAGATGAAGACTATGAAGCTCACGGAGGTGCTTGCCACCTAGCTTGTGTGTACAGTAGGGCTGGCATTTATTAGAACAAGTCACCACTGGCTTTGTTAGAATAAGTCACCCCGATATTGACCTTCCATTTAATTATCTCTTGCACACAGATCCTCACACTGGGGAAGCAGAAAAAGAGCCCTTCTGTCTGCCTATGGACTCTCATTCTCTGCTTAAGCACAGAAGAATCAGTGGCCCAGAGCTGGCTGTCAGCATGGGGGTAACCTCTGTGCAAAAATCCAGGAGGGATGAGTCTTGGCAACAGGGATGCCTGACGTGTCCACAGCAGGAGGAGGATGAGCAAATAGTTCCCCTAAGGTTCAGCCCTCCCTCCCGCCCTCCTCCTGCAGCTGGAGGATTTTTCTAAAACTCAGATGCGACAAGGGCACATTCCCAGGCTTAAAACCCTTCACCAACTTTCCACTATCCACTGGCTAAGGCTCAAAGCCCTCACCACGGCCTGTAGGGCTCTCTGTGAAGTAGCACCTGCTTTCTTTTCCAAGCTCTTTTCCTGTCACACTGAAGTTTTCAGCTCCTTCTGCCTTCAGACCTTTGCATATACTTACCCTCCCTCCTGGGCTTCCCTGGTGGCTCAGAAGATAAAGCGCCTGCCTGCAACGAGGGAGACTGGGGCTCAATCCCTGGGTCAAGTAGATCCCCTGGAGAAGGGAATGGCAACCCACTCCAGTATTCTTGCCTGGAGAATTCCATGGACAGAGGAGCCTGGCGGGCTGCAGACCATGGGGTCGAAAAGAGTCAGACATGACTCAATGACTAACACTTTCACTTTCCTCCTAGAATCCCCCCACCTCAACCAATACCTCCTGGGTCTCAAGTGAGATGGCACGTACTACCGACGTCTTCCCCATCCTCTCAAGGCCAGGTTGGTGCCACTCTGGAGTGCTCCATTAGCTCCTAACTCCCTCACCCAGGATACTCAGCAGAGGATCCCAAACCCCATCTACTCAAGTCTGTCTTCCTCTGGTTTGCGTGCAGGCCTGGGTGTCCGAGCGCTCTGTGTCTCCAGCCAGCGCTTGCCACTGCGGCTCCCCTCTACATAACAGGCACTCAAGTATCTCATCCGTGAACACAGCAGGAAGGGAACTCACCTCCCTCTTAACACGAACCCAGCGCAACACTGAAAAATCAGCCACGTGTTCCTCGCCGGGTTCCAGCTCCAGGCCTTCACGACTGTCTGGTTTACATCAATCACGCGGCTTCTCCAAGCCTCAGTTTCCTCACCTGCACAGTGGATCTATTCACTCCTATCTTCTCTTCCTTACAGAGATTATTGTGAGGCTCCGGTGAGAAGGAAGAAAGTGTCGAGGACAAATAAGGAATGAGCAACCATAGGGACAGCAGCTGAAAGGGACGCATGAGGGTTCCAGGTGCAGACTGTACTTAATCCCAGCTCTCCTTGTGCCATTTTTGAAATGGATAGAAATACAGAATCACTATGCTGTATAACAGGAACCACCAGAGTGCTGCAGGTCAATCATACTTCAAAAGCAAACTCATAAAAAAAAAAAAGACATCAGGTTTGTGGTTATCAGAGGTGAGGCTTGGAGACGAGGGGAATTGGAAGAAGGCAGTCCAAAGGTACAAACTTTCAGGAACAAGATAAAGAAACACTAAGGACAGAATGTACAACATGATAAATATATTAAAACTGCTGTGTGTTAAACATGAAAGGGGTTACGAGAATAAATCCTGAGAGCTTTCATCACAAGACACATTTTTTCTATTTCTTTAATTTTGATATCCATATGAGATGAATGTTCACTGTAGTTATTGTGATAACTACTGCATGCTGCATGTAAGCCAGATCATTATGCTGTACATGTGTGCATTCAGTTCCTCAGTCGTGTCTGACTCTCTGTAGCCCACCGGGCTCCTCTGTCCATGGAATTCTCCAGGCNGAAGCTCGGCCAACTTGGCTTAGGTACCAAAGCAAGAAATGAATAGTTTTGGTTGGAAGCCACTGAGGTTTGGGGTTGCCATACAACAAACACTCTTGTAGCAGGGACTTCACTAACAGAGAAACTTTCTTCTCCACCTATGTGTTTCCACTGCAATAGTGATTTGTCTGCCCTGGTCTCTCCCATCTGACTGTGAGTCTCTTGATGGGAAGAAATAAGTGAATGAGTAAATGACTGAGTGAACCTAATCTAAATAGACAACTTCACCAGGGGACAGCTGTCTCAGTTCTTTCATGCACAGTAGCTTTAATTCATGCACAGTAACTTCCTTAACTCTCAGAGGCTGGCAAGGAAAGGCACTCAGGCCACTTTCTGCGAACCATGTCCCTGGGCATCGCACTGCCGTCAGGTTCAGTGGGAGATTGTTTTTAAGTCCAATGAATTGAGGACAGGAAGCCAACAAAGGAGAAAAATAAACTGTCCAGCAGTGGAAACTGGCAGGGGGCAAGAGGGAAAATGTTGGTTTCCACATTTTCAAGGTGAACTATGAGCTAATCATTGCTTCTATGTAAAAGGTTCCAGGGTTAAGTTTTTTCTAAAAATGGGCTATTTATGGGACTTTCCTGTGGTCCAGGGGTTAAGAATCCACCCTGCAATGCAGGGGATGTAGGTTCCATCCTTGATGTGGGAATGAAGATCCCAAAAGCTGCAGGGCAACTAAGCCCAAGTACCACAACTACTGAGCCTGAGCACTGCAACTACTGAGCCTGAGCACCGCAACTACTGAGCCTGAGCACTGTATTTACTGAGTCCAAGCACCACAACTACTGAGCCCAAGCACCACAACTACTGAGCCTGAGCACTGCAACTACTAAGCCCACATGCTCTGTAACCCACACCACAACTAGAGAGCTGGTGTGCAGCAATGAAAGATCCTGAGTGCTGCAACTAAGACCTGATGTAGCCAAATAAACAAATAAAAACACATCAAAAAATTAAAAAAAAAATAAAAATGGGCTGTTTAGTGAGGCAAAGGGCAAGGTCCTCATTTTACAGACAAAGGAGTAAAGGACTGGAACTCTTGTCTCCTAGACGCCTAGCGGGGAGTCACTACCCAGCCAGAT
>SJYW01014881.1:501087-521834 GCA_006410735.1 Raphicerus campestris | reverse complement strand
AAAAAATTAAAAAAAAAATAAAAATGGGCTGTTTAGTGAGGCAAAGGGCAAGGTCCTCATTTTACAGACAAAGGAGTAAAGGACTGGAATTCTTGTCTCCTAGACGCCTAGCGGGGAGTCACTACCCAGCCAGATTGCAGAAGAACCCTCAGGTGGCAGTCAAGACTCTTCAGTCCCAGGTGCTCCCCCAACTCCCAGTATTCTCAACACTTATCATGAGAGCTAATCGAACATTCACTCATTTCACAAACACTTCCTGAGAGCTTATTATGCATCTGACATTGTTCTAAGCACTGGAGACACAGCAATGAATAAGACATTTAACTCTTCCTGTCCTTGTGGAGTGTATATACCAGTTGGAGGGGATAATGAACAAATTAATAATAAACACACNACCCCTGCCACGCCCCTAACCCCATAGTCATCAGACCACCAGGCCACACGGCCAGGTCTCCCAGGCCCTAAGCTGCCAGCTCCCCCGCTGGGCTGCCCCACTTCTCAGGCTGTTCGCTCCAAGGCTGAACTTGCCTGCTGTTCCCACCCTTTGCTGCCCTCGGCTCACTCTCCCTTTCACACAACAGTCTATGAGGCAGACAGCACTCATGTTCTTCCTGCGTCTCCTCTGTTGAGAGGAGCTGAAATTCCTCCCTCCGCTGTTCCTCACAGAATGTTTTCTGAGCCTCCCACCATCTCGGTCATGTTTCTCCTGGCTGAAAACTGAGCATGTGGTGCTGAGATCCTTCACCCACAGGAGAGCAGTTCATCTCTCTGCCCTTCGAATGCGGCAGGTCTTCTCCTCATGCTGTGGATAACATGGAGCTCGAGGGGTTAAGTAAGGTCCACAGCTGCTCAGGCAGAATGTGATCTGAACCGAGGGCTGTAAGACTCTGAAGAGCACTGACATATATACACCACCGTGAGGAAAACAGGCAGCTAGTGGGCAGGTGCAGCTTGGCACGGGAGGCTCGGCTCTGTGACGACCCAGAGGGGTGGGAGGAAGGCCCAAGAGGGAGGGGATATATACCCACATATAACTGAGTCACAGCGGAAACCAACACAACATTGGAAAGCAACTATATTCCAATAAAAATAAACATATGCTCACAAACAAATACTAGATAAAGCTGCTACTTTTAATCTATCGCTGCCCGCCCATCCCCACTTATTCTCTGAGAGGTCGCACAGCTCATCAGGCACAGGGATGAGACCAGACCCCAGGAGTCCTGACTCCCGGCCCAGGCCTGTTCTCACCTGCTGTTCCTCCTTCTGGATGGCCTACTTCCTTCCGTGTGGTTTCCTACGAGCAGCACGCCCTGGCTCTCAGAGCATGGCATGCCATTCTCTGCCCAGCTTGTCAGGAACGGGAAAATGGCTGGGCCCTCTACGTTTGCTATGCGGATAGACGTGGCAAAGACAAGCGTGGATACAGAAAAGGGCACCCAAGTCAACATGCAGGTGTTTATACAGGCTCCTTAGCCTCTCAGAATGCGAGCAATCCCTGAAATCAGAAACTATTCCTAAAAGATGCTTTGTGCTTTTTAAACTCAATCAAAATTTTATATATATTTATTTGATTGATCCATTTATTTATTTATGTATTCTAACTGGAGGATAATTACATTACAGTATCATGATGGTTTCTGCCCCATATTAACATGAATTGGTCACAGGCATACATGTGTCCCCTCCATCCTGAATGCCCTCCCACACCCCTCTCCCCAAGAAATGTGTTTATATGAATAGCAAATTTTGTTCACAGCCCTGTCAGGAAACAATGCCATATGAATATTTTGTCTCTACATGGTCTATGCTTTCATCATTATTAANTGTGTCCGCTCCATCCTGAATGCCCTCCCACACCCCTCTCCCCAAGAAATGTGTTTATATGAATAGCAAATTTTGTCCACAGCCCTGTCAGGAAACAATGCCATATGAATATTTTGTCTCTACATGGTCTATGCTTTCATCATTATTAAAAAATACAGGTAAATTACTCAATCTAACATGTTGCCTAAATTTGGCTTCTTGAAAGAATACTTGCCTTGTGACGGGTCCAGAGTAGCTTCTCAAAAACAACATGAGCTTAATGAACAAATAAAATGAGCCCAGGAAGAAGTGAACAAATAAAAAAATACAGAATAAATAATAATAAAGAATAAGTTATCCAGTGAGTTTCTTTCTTTTTTACACAGGGATAAGTGAAAAAATCAAAATTGACGGGCACCTCAACAAACAAAGGTTTCACTTTGGGGAGGACTCTTCCAAAGTGGAAGCCATTTTTCTACTTCAGGTACCTCCTTCAGGGACAGACTGACGCAGCTGACCGGTAACATTTCCCACAGACTGACTTGGTCACCTCGAACTAAGAACTGAGAGATAAAGATTGTTCCCATGTGACAATGCTCCCTACCCCTTAATCTCATCTTCCAACTTGATCATAATCTCTGGACTTCTGGAAAGGCTCACCTGCCATTCCCAGGCAAGTTTAGATTATGGTACCCACAGGAATCTAAGAGTTTAACCAAGTCCCAGGCAAGGGTACGATGATGAGCAATCTGAGGAAGACAGTACCACATACGCCTACCCTCGTGGGGCTTTCCTGGTGGCTCAGATGGTAAAGAATCCACCAGCAATGCAGGAGACCCAGGTTCAGTTCCTGGGTTAGGAAGATCCCCTGGAGATGAACCCACTCCAGTATTCTTGCCTGGAGAATTCAATCATGGACAGAGGAACCTGGTGGGCTACGGGCCATAGGATCACAAAGAGTCAACATGACTGAGTGACTAACACTTTCACAAACTACCCTCATACAAGTACTACTTTAAGCAGTAATACAGGAGGTATAAACCAAGCGTCAGGGCCACAGGGATTTAGGCAGGAGATCAGAGGAAGAAAATCTTAGGGGATGAGAATAAGAGAGGGGGCATTCTTGAAAAGTGTCCTGGCCATGAAACTATGGAGACAGGACTTTCAAGGCTGGCAACTGGAGTGTGATCACAAATGGGGAAACAGTATTTGGGGTCAAACCCTGAGAGGCTAAAAAACTGGAGCGTTTCAGTCTCAATAAATATGCCTAAACCACCTTTTAAAATCTGTATTATTTGGGAATATCAGAATTTCAAAAGATAAAAACAGTAGAGAGAAAGGAGCTGAGGAGACAGGCAGCTGAAAATTCATTTTAATCTTCACACTTGAGCTGAAAACTCAAATTTAAAAAAAGGATGACAGCCTACAAAGGGGATGACTTACTTTGACAACACACCGAGGAGCTTTGAGAGAGTATGAACGTGGCCACCAGACATGGCACGGAGCTGCTGTGAAACCCAATAGCCACGGGCTCTCACTGATGACACGGCTTGGGAAGCCCCTGGAGTCCTGCCTCCGGTCAAAAAGCCAGAGAGAAACTTCCTCTCCCCCGGCAACTGCAGCATCCACCAAAGGCCTGGATCTCCATTCTGAAAGAGGGGAAGTTGCATGCCCCAAAAGCTGTAATAATAGTGTACACAATCCTGGCCCTCAGAGAGCTTGCATTCTGGAAAGACAGATGTGAACTAGCCCAGGAAGTCCTATGAGGCAGAAGAATAGGATGCTATAAAACTTTTAACCAGGGGCCTTAACACAGTCTTGGGGCCCAGGGAAGGCTTCCTCAAAGAACTATGACTTAACTGCAGACTCTCAAGGGATACCGAGATTGGCGATTCTAGTACTTTAATTAACCTAATCATTGCTTACATCCTAACCTGGCTGATGAGTGGCACATTCCCAGATATCACTTAATACCTATTGAAGACCAGGACTTCCCTGGTGGTCTAGCAGCTAAGACTCCATGCTTCCACTGCAAGGGGCGTGGGTCTGACCCCTGGTAGGGGAATTAAGATCCCACCTGTCATGTCAGGGGAGAAAACAACTCATTGAACCAAGATGTTCACAATGTCATGTGCCAGCCTGGATGGGAGCAGGGTTTGGGGGAGAATGGATGCATGTACATGTATGGCTTCAGTGAGTCCCTTCACTGTTCACCCTCAACTACCACCACATTGTTAAAGTGGCTATGTGGTGATGTTAGTCGCTCAGTCGTTTCCAGCTATTTGCGATCCCGTGGACTGGAGTCCACCAGGCTCCTCTGTCCATTAAAATTTCCAGACAAGAATATGGGAGTGGGTAGCCATTCCTTTCTCCAAGAGAATCTTTCCAACCCAGGGATCAGACCCCAGTCTCCCACATTGCAGGCAGATTCTTTACCATCTGAGTCACCAGGGAAGCTCCCAAAACAAAATAAAAAGTTTGAAAGAGGGGAAAAAAAAGACCCAATGAGTAAAGGTAGACCATTTGACCAGGGCTGCATTGATTAAACACCACTTAATGGGGCAGTGGGGCAGGGGAGAAAGATCTTCAGGGATGAAGTTCAGGAATCTGTATTTTCTGAAAATTTCCCACATGGTGTTTGGCCAGGTTTGGGAATCACAGCTTTAAAGGATTCCTTATATGNGAGAGAGTATGAACGTGGCCACCAGACATGGCACGGAGCTGCTGTGAAACCCAATAGCCACGGGCTCTCACTGATGACACGGCTTGGGAAGCCCCTGGAGTCCTGCCTCCGGTCAAAAAGCCAGAGAGAAACTTCCTCTCCCCCGGCAACTGCAGCATCCACCAAAGGCCTGGATCTCCATTCTGAAAGAGGGGAAGTTGCATGCCCCAAAAGCTGTAATAATAGTGTACACAATCCTGGCCCTCAGAGAGCTTGCATTCTGGAAAGACAGATGTGAACTAGCCCAGGAAGTCCTATGAGGCAGAAGAATAGGATGCTATAAAACTTTTAACCAGGGGCCTTAACACAGTCTTGGGGCCCAGGGAAGGCTTCCTCAAAGAACTATGACTTAACTGCAGACTCTCAAGGGATACCGAGATTGGCGATTCTAGTACTTTAATTAACCTAATCATTGCTTACATCCTAACCTGGCTGATGAGTGGCACATTCCCAGATATCACTTAATACCTATTGAAGACCAGGACTTCCCTGGTGGTCTAGCAGCTAAGACTCCATGCTTCCATTGCAAGGGGCGTGGGTCTGACCCCTGGTAGGGGAATTAAGATCCCACCTGTCATGTCAGGGGAGAAAACAACTCATTGAACCAAGATGTTCACAATGTCATGTGCCAGCCTGGATGGGAGCAGGGTTTGGGGGAGAATGGATGCATGTACATGTATGGCTTCAGTGAGTCCCTTCACTGTTCACCCTTAACTATCACAACATTGTTAAATTGGCTATGTGGTGATGTTAGTCGCTCAGTCGTGTCCAGCTATTTGCGATCCCATGGACTGGAGCCCACCAGGTTCCTCTGTCCATTAAAATTTCCAGACAAGAATATGGGAGTGGGTAGCCATTCCTTTCTCCAAGAGAATCTTTCCAACCCAGGGATCAGACCCCAGTCTCCCACATTGCAGGCAGATTCTTTACCATCTGAGTCACCAGGGAAGCTCCCAAAACAAAATAAAAAGTTTGAAAGAGGGGAAAAAAAAGACCCAATGAGTAAAGGTAGACCATTTGACCAGGGCTGCATTGATTAAACACCACTTAATGGGGCAGTGGGGCAGGGGAGAAAGATCTTCAGGGATGAAGTTCAGGAATCTGTATTTTCTGAAAATTTCCCACATGGTGTTTGGCCAGGTTTGGGAATCACAGCTTTAAAGGATTCCTTATATGTCAGAAATGACTGGTTACAGAGCACAGCTGTCAAAGTTAAGCGTGTTCATTTGTATAGCAATTGTTTCCCAGCTGGAACAAGAGCAAACATGAAAATGAAGTGACAGCTGAACCATGGAGCCACAAGCACCTCTTTGCAGAGAGGAGGAAGGCGAGATGCAGAGGGGTTAGAACACTTGTTTAGGGTCACATGGCTCCCTAATGTGAGCTCTGGGACACCCAGAGGGGACATCCTTTCTCTTTCAGGACAGACACAGTTTCAGCCCTCAGAAGGATTTGCAAATGGGCTGATAAAGTGGGTTGAGCTGCCTTTCACAGCAGCACTTGATAACTACAGCCATTACAGATGAATTCTACATTTAATTATTTTCCAGGTTTCAAATTCAGAGGAAGGGAGTGGGAGAATCGGCTGATCTATTAACCAGGCTGGAATTAAACCCAGAATCATAAAGTTAACTGAACTGTAGCCATCATCAGCTCACATTTTAAAAGAACTACTGAAACCCTCACTTTTGCTACACTCATGCACGTTCTTGCTCAGCCTGGCAGTGAGAGACTCTCTCCTAATGTACAAACTCAGGGGTTCCTAAACCTGGTTGTATATTAGCATCATGTGAAAAGCTTTAAAAAACACATCCAGGTCTTTGCCTCCTATCCCTTCTCCATGCCACCCCATGCCAGTGATTCTGATTTAATTGGTCTGGGGTCATATCTTACCCCAGATGTTTTTTTTAAGCTGCCCAGGGGGTTATAATGTCCAGCCAGTACTGAGACCACTGATCTCACTGGTCCTCTCCTCCTTCTGGCCTTGACACAAAGCAAGGACCTAGGGTGAGGGAAGCGAGACACCCAGGGCGCAAAATTCACAGTCAAGGTGTGAGCACAGCACACTGTGCTGAAGCACCCTGAGAGCGAGGCCTCCCTCCTACTCAGGCACCCTGGGCACACGACTAAGGAGGCACCCACTGTCCAGGTATGGCAAGAGCAGCGCCTGTACTCATATGAGCCTGTCTCCATAGAGTCTGTGCCCTGGGTACCTCACTGGCCTTGCTCCTGGCCCACAGCTGCACAAATCCCTCTGGTCAGGCCATTGATTATCCCATCAAAGATACATCAACTGCCTCCTGTGTGTGAGGTCTTCCTTGTTCCGCTTCATCCTCTAAAAAGACGCTGGTTTTGAAATGGATACAGGTGAATAAAGCCGACTACATGCATTAATCTTACTTCTTCAACATAAGAGGCTGCTATGATGGAATAGGAAGACACATTGGTTTTAAAGTCAAAAGACACCTGGAAGGGGACTAATCCTTCATCAGTTCTTTGGCAGTTCTGCTACGGACTCTGGGTTTGTTACTTGGTCTGTGCTTTGTAGACAGCAAGGCCTACCTTACAGGGTTTCTGTGAGATGACATTAGGCTATAAGTTAAATGGTCAGGGACATAGTAGGTGCTTCATGGACACCAGTTGACTAAATCTTCAACATTTCACCAACTCTTACTACCTTTTGGAACTTTCACCCCTGGTGGTGCAGTGGTAAAGAATACACGTGCCAAGGCAGGAGACACAGATTTGATCCCTTGGTTGGGAAAATCCCCTGGAGAAGGAAACTGCAACCCGCTCCAGTATCCTTGTCTGGGAAATTCCATGGACAGAGGAGCCTGGTGGGCTACATGCTATGAGATTGCAAAAAGAGTCAGACACAACTTAGGGACTAAACAAAAACAATAACATCACCTTTCTATGCTGCTTGAGGTTGGAGAGTTACTGCTGCTGCTTTTTCTGTTTTTCTCTTTAGACTGTCTCCTTCTTCTAACCTCCCACCATATTCTAAAAAGGAGTCAAACTCCTGGTCTCAGCAAACACCTCCGCCCCAGAGGCCTTTGAGTAGATTAAAAAGAAATCTAAACTTGGGATTTGGGTTTGGCAGTAGAGAGGGTGGGTAGGAGGATCCCATTTTTAAATTACCAAAAATTCTTCTATATCTTGTCATCTCAGGCCTAGACCTCAGCTTGCAAAAATCAAAGCTGAGAGTCTGACATTCTGGTCTCTGGCTATACATCAACAGCCCTTCTCTACTTTTGCTTCCTCTAGAGCGGGGCGGAGAGGTGCCTTCACATCCCCGAATCCTCGGTGCCTAGTGTGGTGCGTGAACTCTCGACAGCTGCCTCCTTTATTGAATAAAGGGAACAAAAAAGAGATCATAGGGACAAGAAATGTTCGACAAGGTAGCATCCAAAGATGTGCTAACTCCCTGGTAGGCAGAATAATGGTCCTCCAAAGATGTCCACATCCTAATTCCTGGATTTGTGAATATAGCACATGGTGAAAGGGGCTATATGGACATGACTGAGGATACCGTGATGGATAAGTTATCCTGGATGATGCATGTAGACCCAAGGTAATCAGGAGGTCCTTATGAGGAAGCAGGATGGTCTGAAGGAGACAGGAAGAGGCATGAGGATGAAGACAGGTTGGAGTGATGCGCTTTGAAGATGGAGGAAGGGGCCATGAGCCAAGGAAGGCAGGCAATCTCTAACAGCTGGAAAAGGAACCAAAACTGATTCTCCCCGAACGTGTCCAGCAGGACCTCAGCTCTGCCAACTCCTTTATCCTGTGAGACTCATTTCAGACTTCTGACCTCCAGAAACTATAAGGTAAGAGTGCTGTGTTTTATCAAGTTTGTGGTGATTTGCACAGCAGCAATAGAAACGGACAGAGCCTGACAGCGTGCCTTATTCATCTCTGAACCCCCAGCTCACTGCCTGGAACCCTGTTAACCACATACAGCCTCATAAGCAACACCAAGGGCTGACGCTTCCGTCTCCTTGCCATACAGCCAATCAGCTACCAGCAGGTTCAGCTGACTGAATCTCCGTGCTCCGTCCAATTCAACCTTCTCTCTCCTTTCCTCTCTCATTCAGAAACAGCATGGACATGAACTCAACATGGCTCCTTTAATTGCTGGTTCATCCTCTTTCCCGGCTACCATACAGAGTCCAGCTAGACTCACATTCCAAAGCCCTACTTCAAGGATGCCATACTCAGCTTAAGAACACTACCTAGTTCTTCAATAGAATTTGTACCCTACTGTCGTGTGAAAATTATATAAATCTTAATTATGTTGAATTGGTTCATCACACTTTTCAGGCCTACTATTATATACCCTTCCACTTTTCTGTCTATTCATTCTATTGTTTTTTTGAGATTTTGATATTGAAACTTCAAGTAAAAATCTTAATTTATCTACCCCCCCAAAATTGTAACACATAGTGAGATTACATGTAATTTTGTTCTGTATTTTCCAAGTTGCCTGTAAATGAGTTATCATACTGTAATAATTTAGAAAATAAAAAATAAAGAAGAAAAGATTTTAACCAAAGGAATTAAATCTTCACAATATAGATAAAAAGGTGACAATAAACAAACAGATGCAGCTCTATGGGAAAAAAACAAAAACAAAAACATCTTCCCTAGCTCTTCCCTGACTACCAAAAAGTCAAAAAAAGTGAAAGTGTTAGCTGTTCGGTCATGTCCAACTCTTTGCGACCCCATGGACTGTAGCTTGTCAGGCTCCTCTGTCCATGGGATTTCTCTAGGCAAGAGGACTGGAGTGGGTTGCCATTCCCTCCTCCAGAGGATCTTCCTGATCCAGGGATCAAACTCAAGTTCCCTGCATTACAGGCAGATTCTTTAGCACCCAAGCCACCAGGGAAGCCCTGATAGCAGAGTGAGCCCAAATTCCTTGTACTGACATCTTTATCCTCCCAACCTCCCTATCCAGTCTCTTTTCCATGGACCCTTTTCTAACTTGTGAATCCCAGCCAGACCAATATCTACTGTCCACAGTCATCATCGGGCATTGTTGTTTCTGCTCTTCTGTCCGTGGGGATTCTCCAGGCCAGAATATTGGAGTGGGTAGCCTATCCCTTCTCTAGGGGAACTTCCCAGGAATCACCAGGAATATCTTTTCCTTATATCTCCACACACCCAAACCTCACAAGTCCCAGCTTAAATGACACCTCGTCCATGAAGCTGTCCCTGTAGCCCCCGTCCCCTCACAAATACGCCTTCCATAAACTGGCCATAATTCCCTCTTTCACTGACCCCTCACAGCTCTTCTCTGTACATCTCTCATCTGAAGTACAAAAGAGCACGGGCTGTTGAGTCAGACAGACCTGGGTACAAGGTGACACTCTTGGGCAAGTTCCTTGGCTTCCCTGAGTCTTAGGCTTTTCATATGTAAAATGGGCATCATACCTTTCTCACTAGGTTGTTGAGAAGATTTAAGCTTGCATATAAGTGCCTGACACACTGAGTATTCAATAGTTACATAAACATTACAGAAACTTACATACATTACATGCCAAATTCCTTCTCTTCTGGACCATGTAGCAGAGCGGCTGGTGGGATATCAATTCCCCAACGAGACAGGAAACCTGGGCCCATAGCAGTGAGCACAGAGAATTCTCCCAATTCCCATTTCTAGATTCTTTAAGGGGAGGGTTTATTAAAATATCCACTTCATTTTTGTAGACACACAGTACCTTGATGCAGTGGGTTTTTTTAAACAGATTTTTAATATTAAGCCACCAATGTGTTGGGAGCATAGACTTAGGCTTCCTGTTCTGTGTATAGTGAGGATGGCCTCATTTTTCTCCATTTCAGAGAGAAGGGGAGAAGTACACTGGCTTACCTTCTGATCATCAATGTTACAGAATTAAGAAGCAAACTTTCTAAGATCTCCTCTCATTAGTTAATGCCTCTCCACTACTGTTCATTCCAACCAACAATAAAAAATATTTTCATAAGCATAAGTTATACATTTCTGTTCTAATGTCACTGTGTTTTTTCTAGCTCAGAGAACAGATGTTATTCCAGAGCTAGTGGGACACACTTCACTTTTACTCCATTACATCTAGAAATCCCACACTGGACATGATCCTTCATTCCTTAGCTGAGTATGCAGTGGAGTCACCTTCCTTTTAAAGGCATTCCTTAAACCACTTTTATGCTAGATGAGAAACCTGGCCCTTTATTTCTCAATCCAGTTGGCAGCATCATGAAGAGCAAAGAAAGAACAAGAGATTTAAAGTCATAAGATCTGGTTTGAAATTGAGTCACCCACTTACTACCTTGGTGACCAAAACATACCACGTACCTGAGTCTCCGTTTCCTCGTTTCTAAAATTGAGACTAACCACGGCCCACCTCCCTTGCTGAAATCACTACAGGGGTGAATGAAATCATATACGGGAAGACAGTTTGTGAGTTGAAAACTGCTGTACAGCTAGTTATCCACTCACCTAACAGCGTGAGCTCCAAACAGACACCTTAAGACTGGATAGGAAAAAATATTCATGGAGCACTCGAGAAGAAATAAAGGGTGCTTTCGCTTCACCTGCCTGCAGAGAGTCCCTGACACACAGCAGAGAGGCAATGTTGTAATTGTAGATGCCAAATAACCACAGGCAAATTCCCCTCACAGGATTCTTAAAGAATATCTGATTTGGTATCTACACAGTGTTCTGAGATGAGAGTCCCGAATGAAAGGTGCTATTCAGTGTAATTACCATGTAATTAGTCACCACTATCTCTACCTAGGCATCGAGCCAGACTTTACATATAAGAACATCCCTGAATCTTCAAAATCCAACCATCCTTTAAGGTAGTCATTGTAATCCAGAAAGATCTTCACTGTGATTGAGAAGGTATGAGAAATAACCCACCGTATCTAAGACAGCACTTGCCAGTAATTAGCACTTAATGTTAATTAGTGCATAACATTTAAAAAGGGCAGTAGCCATTCCAATTTTGGTCTACTTTCCCTTACACTCTCATCCCTTATTTCCCAGGACAGGCTGACTCAGACTCAGTAGAATGCCTCACTGAAGGGCAAAGCCCTAATGAGCAAATCTCATGAAAAATTCAGCTGGTCTTTTGGAGAAAAACAGCTGGAGCTGACCTTAAGAATTCCACCAATTTCCCCCTACCACCCAGCCTAAAAATAGCCACAGAGCATTTCTAGCTAGTAATGGCCTTTCCTTTAAAGGACATAATATGCAAAAAGGCATGCTGGGGTCACTAGCCCAAACCATGCAGTCCCCATGATAAATCCTTGGCTAAATGTTCCTATGAGAATCTGCCTTCACAAGGTCAACACTGGAATTTCATTGTGAAGGCTCCCCCCTACCAAAGCACCCCCCCAAGCACCACTGGGTCTATACAAAGATGTACGTTAACAGCCACTGTGCAGCCCCAAGAACGAACTTCCATTCTCGGTTCTCACTTTCCAAATCTGCCAAGTGAAATGCTAGACTCTGATGTCCAAGGTCTCCTTCTGATGTAAGGCTCCTTGGGTGGTTCATTCAACACCTCCTTGTTGCTTAAAATTCAGACCCCTCAGTGTTGCACGGGCCCCTCCAGATCTGCCTCCTGTCTTCCTCTCCGTTTTCCCCAAATCATACCATGATGTTCCTTAAATTTACCTCTAACACTTCTATAGGCCTTTAGAACACAGAGCTCCCTCTGCCTGTAACACCCTTTCTCAGCTTCTTAGGCTCCTACTCATCTTTCAAAGGCTTCCCAGGTGGCTCAGGTGGTAAAGAATCTGCCTGCAGTGCAGGAGACCAGGTTTGATGCCTGGGTCAGGAAGATCCCCTGGAGAGGGGAATGGCAACCCACTTCAGTATTCTTGCCTAGAGAATTCCATGGACAGAGGAGCCTGGGAGGCTCCAGTCCACGGAATGGCAGAGTCAGACACGACTGAGCAACACACACACACACACACACACACACGCATGCATGCACGCACACACACACACACACACACACACACACACACACACCCCTTTCAAGCCACAGTCCAGGTATCACCTCCTCTAAGAAGGCTGCCCCTTCCTTACAGTTGGGTTAGCGTCTTCTCTGTCTTCTCACAGGACTCTGTATTATACAGCAACTGCCTGCTTATTTATCAGTTTCCCTTATGAGGAGCCTGGGCATCTGAAGGTAGAGACACCGTGTTCCTCTCTCGTTCCACCACCTGACCAAGTACCTACCGTTCGATATTTACTGATACTAGCAGCAGCAGCAGCAGATCCAATTCCACCAAGTACCACTTGCATTTTAAGTTGCTATTCCAAAGAACCAGAAAGTGAATTTTTTTGTAAAGGAATGTTTTCTCTATTCAAAAAGCAAGAAAGAAAACTATCTCCAAGCTTTTGCCTTATTAGGAAAAAAATATATATATATAGCTGTTTGGAATTGTGACATAATCTTTGTGGAGTTGAAAAGTATACACTGCATTTGTTTCTGGGAAAACTCTCTTTAAACTCACTGAACCACAGTTTTTTAAAAAGGAGATTCAAATTTAGAAATGATGTCCGACTTGGTGGGTTTTGGTTTTTTGAATTTTTTTTTTAACCAAGAGAAGGAAAAAAAATTTCCAAAAGAGATAAATTATACACTAAGCTTTCTGAAAATTTTCTGCTTGGTCCTGGAAAATCCGATGAAAGGCAACAAGAAAGCATGTGATTTCATATAGCAAAGCAAAATGGCTTCTATTTACTACTACTATTATTGAAAGTTATGTATGTGTGCTATAAAAGATAAAAGCTAAATTAATGCAACTAATAGGTAGAACTTGGGCTTGATGGAAAAGTTGAAGAGACAGACATTTTATCTTCCTTCAATACCTTCTCCCACTTTTACATCCATTGCCTCTATACCAGAAGCCAAATCAGCAAAGCAGGCAGTGTCATCTATGGATTTTTTAATTCATTTATTTATAATTAGAGGATAACTGCTTTACAATGTTGATTTCCATACATCAACATGAATCAGCCATAGGTATACATATGTCCTCTCTCTCTTGTCATCTGTTTTATAGATGAGGAAACTGAAGTTCCTGGAGGTTAAGGGACTTGCCTAAACCCATCCTGCCTCTAAACTACAGAGCTGAAATATGAACCCAGGTTTGCCTGGCTCCAAAGTGCTATCTGACACACCAGAAAGAGAGTTACGGTAGAAGAGCTGGTGAGGCACACAGGTACCCTGTGACAGAACCCAAAGGTTCAAAGACGAGCTGGGGGTTCCCTCAAACACCCAAGACACTGAGCTTTGCAGTACTGAATGCTGCTAAAACTTGATGTGTATGCAACTAGTTATAAGGGGAGTTTTATTCTTTCTGTGATCCAATGATCAACATACATGAACAAACTCAAGTGTGGACCACAGGCAGAGACTATGATGATCCAGCAGCAGCAGCAAATCTGTTTTTCTGAAAACTTCCTGAACAAAAATCTTTGCACTGATCTAGAAAAGAGCTTTATAGTGGTAAAGAATCTGCCTGCCAATGCAGGAGACACAGAAGATGCAGGTTTGATCCCTGGACCAGGAAGATCCCCTGTAGGAGGAAATGACAAGCTGCTCCAGTATTCTTGCCTGGGAAATCCGACGGAAAGAAGAGCCTAGTGGGCTAACGTCCATGGGGTTGCAGAGAGTCAGACATGACTGAGCGGCTGAACACGCGTGCCATTAGACAGTCCCTGAAATACCCTTCAAAGGCAAGCAGAAATGATCACTGACACTTCATTAATTCAGGGGCAGCCTGGAGGAAGAGATGAAGATGAACTTTGGTTCTGCCACTAGTGACTGAAACCCTTGGTGGTTTCACATACCTCGCTGGATGACCTTACCTATCAAATGAGACATTTAGTTTCTGATCTTATCTTCCATTTAAATAATTTAATTTTCTCATGACCATAAAATCAAGTAATCAGAATGAATTCCAGTATCATTGCCAAGCTATCTGAGGAAGAAAGAGATGTAGAGAAAGATTTTGGAGGAAAAAAACACCATCCTGCTGCCCAACACAAAATGTTTTTTTGAAAAAAAAATCCATCTTTCGTAAGATACAGTTATATATTGAGGGAGAGAATAATTAGGAAAATAAGGTATAAAAACTGACAAAAATTGTCCTTGCCCCCTCTCTGTCTCTCCCCTCCTTTCCTGTCTCACTGGCAGGGCCTCCTGTTCCGGGCGGACAAAGCAGCAAGGATTCAACTATCAGGTAATGAGACCTGGTTCCCATCGTCAAAGAGATTCAGTAGTAACAGCTTCCATTTGTACAAGGTTGGGGGTTTACACTATTCTCTGGCATATTCGCTCTTCACAGCACTCCTGGGAGGTAGGGAGGAAGAAGTGTCATCATAATCCTCTTATGGATGTGAAAACGAGGTTCAGCAAGGTCAAGGGGCTTGTCCAAGATCACAAAGCTGCCGAAGTGACAGAGCGGGACAGGGAACGCATGTGCAGAGGAGGAACAGGCCTGCGGACCAGAGTGCAGTTGTGTCAACCGTGTAATGAGTGGGGCGGTGAAGAGATCGCGGCAGGAACTGGAAAGAGGGGAAGCAAGAGTGGAGCTTTGACCGTGGGGTGAACCAGAGACTGTTCACAGCCTACACTTACGGCAGTCCATGCAGAAGAGAGCACAGCACTACTTTAGAGGGGCGGAGTACAGAAAAACAAAAGGATGTCTATATTTATGTGCACACAGCAGCCTACTGTCTTTTATTTAAAAAGTGGGCATTCTTTAGTTACCATCAGTAATCAGCATGTGCACTCTGGGTATTTTTCTCAGGAAAATGGGTGGCTCTGAGCCTCTTGCCTGGGCACTCGCTGTGGGTACCAGGGAAAGGGCCAGGTGGCATTAAAGACATGGAATCTCCACCCACTGAGCCAGGGTGAAAATCCTTGACCTTGGCACTCTTGATCATTGCTGAAACTGCCCGAGCTCACTG
The DNA here is from genome assembly GCA_006410735.1 of Raphicerus campestris. Taxonomy (NCBI): domain Eukaryota; kingdom Metazoa; phylum Chordata; class Mammalia; order Artiodactyla; family Bovidae; genus Raphicerus; species Raphicerus campestris. Next base: position 506,334 of record SJYW01014881.1, on the reverse strand, counting down.
ACCTCCTCTCTGTGAGAGAAGCAAGTCACATGCTTGCACCGTCAGCCCACCTTCCCAAACTGCATTCGCTGCTACCAAGCCTCAGGAATGTAATTAATAAGCAACCTGGACCTGCTCCTGCAGTGGGAAGGAAGAGGAGGCAAGTGTTTAGGAGAGATTTCAAGGTGATGATAGAACCTCAAAATTACATAAGAGCACAATGAAACAGGCCCAGGCTCTGTATATCAGAGTTGGATTTAAGCCAAAAAAAAGAAAAAAAAAAGGAATTGGGGAGTTTGTGGATTCAGGCTAAGGGTCCTTGAGAGGAGGGACTTTAGACACAGAAGAATGAGATTAAAGTTAAACCACAGACCTCTTGAGGAATTTAGGTGACAAGGATTCTATGGTTTACTCTTTGAAGAATTATAGATCTTATTTGTTAACTATTGAGACTTGAGTCAACTCTCCAGAATTCTGATTCCAATTTCATCAGGTAACATTCAAACAATACCTGTTTCATCAAGGGTGCTGAGATGAAACTCACATAATATAGGAGAATAAGCAATCCCCCGTGGTCCCCAACCCCAAGCAACTGACAAGAAGTCAAGATGGGATGGAGGTAGGGACTATATGATGATGGTACCCAGTAAGTGGTTTTGGGGTTTAGACTTGAAAGCGACTCTTTCCAATCAGGGAGAATTTAAACCTTCTCTTCCATCACAGGTGAGTCCAGTATTATTTGCAGAGTGGATACTATGACCAAGGAAAAACAGAGCTCCAAGCTAGAGAGCAGAAGCAAGCTGCTCCAAGCTGGAGCAACCCAGCTCCAGCACCTTTCCAGCGTTTCTGGCATCTTGAGGAACTATCAGAAGGCAGCAGAGCCTTCCACAGATACCCGCCAGTGGAGACCTGAAGACCTGTCTGTCCTTGAGCAAGTGCTGAACAATGACTAAGCTTAGTGAGAAGGAACAAGAACAGACACACATGTACTAGCTCTACCTACCCACCCACCTATCAGTGTCTAAAATGCAGTGTGTGTGTCTATATAAATTCAAATATAGATACACATCTGAGTATAACAGTATTTATATACATAAGTAAATATATACATATTGCATATACTTATCAATCATTTGTAACCAATTTATGAAATCCTGAGAACCCTTCATCTATTCTTCTATAAAGAAAACTATTGCTAAGTTACTGTAAAATCAAGATTCTGATGTCCAGGTGAAGGATAAAATCAGGCACCTCTCTCCCATAAAACAAGGCTAATTTTGGTTCAGATGTAGTTGGGGGTTCTTTGGGTTTTTGTTTTTGAGGGGATGAGCAGTATGTGATGTTGTATAATATGATGTATAATATGTGATGTTGTATAATATGATGTGTAATATGTGATGTTGTATAATATGATGTATAATGTGATGTATAATATGATGTATAATATGTGATGTTATATAATATGATGTATAATATGTGATGTTGTATATGATGTATAATATGTGATGTTGTATAACATGATGTATAATATGTGATGTTGTATAACATGATGTATAATATGTGATATTGTATAACATGATGTGTAATATGTGATGTTGTATAATATGATGTATAATACATAATGTTGTATAATATGATGTATAATACGTGATGTTGTATAATATGATATATAATATGTGATGTTGTATAATATGTATAATATGCGATATTGTATAATATGATGTATAATATGTGATGTTGTATAATATAATATGCTGCTGTCACTATGAAGACCCATAATACTAGAACACTTACATAACCTACCTCACTGAATCCTCAGCAACACTGTAAGGAAAGCAGTGTTACCATTCCCATTTTACAGAAGCAGGACGGGGCTCAGAGGAGTGAAGGAACTTCACCCCTGTCCATCTTAAATATTGGTTCATACACAGATATGTGCATACATGTGTATTTATAGATAACAGTTACCTTCTGCAACTTTCTAAAAGAATTTCCAGTTTTCATTTCAAAAAGTACAAACATATGGGTCAGCTAACACTTATAAAATCTCATTATTCTAATTTTTTTCTGAATGGAGGTAAGTCTTAAACAGTCAAGCTATAATGGAAAGCTGAAAATATTGAGGTTAATCTTATCCGTAACTTTGATTACAGAAAAAGTTGGGCACTTATTTTATAAAGCTTTAATCAACAAAGGTTGATGAATAAATACCTCCTAAGGACATCTGTGTGAGAGACTTATCAGGTACATCAAACTTCAGAGAGAGGCTGTGGTTGTGGAAAAACCAAATGTACTGGAAAAAGAAAACTGTCATGGAAATTAAGGTCAATCTCTCTCACACCTCTGATGCACCCAGGTTATGTGATGTTGTGCAAATCACTCAACCTTCTGGTTCTTTGTTCTCATTGGCAAAACAAGGGCACTTAAAAAGATGGTATTAAAAAAAAAAAAAAAAGATCTTTCTTTTCCAAAGGGAGATCTCATAGATCCAACAATAAAGTGCTCTGGTTCATGCTGGTGAAAGAGCAAAATTCAGACGCCAGCAGAATTTGGCTACGATGGACCATGGCCCCATAACTCACAAGCACACTTTTCATCTCAAAGCCCAGAACAATGCCCTCCCAATCTGGCAGGAGCAAGTTAACGGGCTCATTCAGTAGTGCTCAAGCTCCTCTAAAGAGTAAGCTATTGTGCAGCTAAATTAAATAGCCCTGATTCTTGACAGCTAATAGCAAACTAGGCAAAATTAGTTATTATTAACTAATCATAACTGTAAGAACATCAAAGACTTACATAGCACTGACCATATGACAGCACTGTTCTAAATGCTTTTTAAATTTTTTTAATTGGAGGATAATTGCTTTAAAGGTTGTGTTGGTTTTTGCCATACGATAATGCCAGTCATAATTGTATGTGTATCCCCTTCTTCCTGAACCTCCTTCCCGCTTCCTATCCCATCCCTCTAGGTCATCACAGAGCATCAGGCTGGGTTCCCCGTGTTATACAGCAGCTTCCCGCCAGCTCTCTGTTTTTACACATGGTAGTGCATATAAGTCAATGCTACTTTCTCAGTTCATCCCACTCTCTCCTTCCCCTGCTGTGTCTATGAGTCCATTCTCTATGCCCGTGTGTCCATTCCTTCCCTGCAAATAGGTTCATCAGCACTGTTTTTCTAGATTCCATATACATGCGTTAACAGAAACACCTCATATTATTAATTCATTAATTTCTAACAAAATGCCAAAGTAAGCATTGTACAGCTAAGGAAACAGGCTTCGAGAGACTGAACAGCTAGTAAGCAGCAGTACACGACTCAGCTGTTGTTCAGCTTCGGCATCCCAGCTCTTGACCTCCACGTCACCCTGCCTCTCTCCGACGACAGTGTCACAAAGCACACAGTCCTTCTCCAGAAGCCTGGACTGCAGTCTGGTCCTTCCCCTTTCTCTCTGACCCTTGTGGACTCTGGCTTGGCTCATTTCCTAGGCTCTGGCAGACTCTGCCCACAGACTCGAGCTGAGCTTTCTGAAGCAGCCCAAGGAGAGGAGGCCCCTGGAGACCCCCAGGGGCCCAGCAGACGGACTCAGCCCTACAGCCCAGGATCACGTGTCCCAGCACAAACAGCGCGGCCTGACCCGGCACCATGTCCCAGCATCAACCTTCACCCGACACCCGAAAATTCATGCTTCTCAGACCCCGGGAGAACTCTCACCTTCACCAAGGGACAAGGTCAGAGGAGGAAAAAAACCCCACATTTCCCCAGAAAAAGCATCTAATGAACTCGGATAAACTAAGACTAAACTTCATAAAAGTTTAATGGTAGAGATGGGGCAAGACGCTCTGAAAATAGAGTTTGGACTTTAAGGGCAGCTTAACCACCAAATTCTTTAAATTCCTTCTGCCTCATTCTTCCCAAAGTTACCAAGAAGAAAAAAAGAGTGTGGTGAACCTCATGTGAACGTGTTGCAAAAAGGAACTAAATAAAGGAATAGAAATGTGAAGAAAAAAAATCTTAAAGATAGAATATACTCTAATTTTTTTTAATCTGAGATACAAGAAAAGGAAAAAAGAATGGAAGAAAAGACAGAGGAGATGAAGGAGAACTCGTCAGCCTTCAATGCTTTCAGTTCAAATTCTGGGTCCATAATTTTATTATTCTCCAAAGTAAGAGCTTTCGAATGCCACTACTATAAGCTGTGATACAAAGGAAACAAATGATATCATCATGGGGCTTAACTTTATGACATGTTCATTTTATTACACTTCCATATATCAGAAGCACAGAAAATGACCAGCCTTCAACATTTCACTAAAAAACAAAATTATCCCAAGAAACCCCATCACCTTAAATTTTCATTTTTAATGTCTTCCCACAGTTCCACAAAGCTGGTAAGGGAAAAATGTTCCCATCATCTAGACTTATATACACTAGTTTCTATCAGCCCTGAGAATCACTCGTTACACCACAGCCTTCTGCCTGCTACAATACACCAGCATTTGCATGTATTTAATGCAATGTCTACTTATTTGGATATTATTTCTTATTTGAAACAGTCAGAAAAGGTTTCAAGGTAGGGAGGGAGGAAGCAGAGGTGAAAAAAAGGCAATTTAAGTCAAGAGAATCCCACACCCACTGTCCACACTGAAATCACAGCTATGTATGGCATATGGCCCTGCTAAAGGGAAAAGAATTTGGGCACCCGTAAAAACTAGAAGGCAAAACACCAGTGAGGTCTGCTCTGGGGGATTCAGTCTCACTTGAGAACAGCGGCTTTTGTAATTCCAAATAAAACTCAAATGAAAAGACATCTCCTAAATAACAGAAAGGACAGAACAGACTTTCAGTATGGGCTCAAACTAAGTACAACTCATTTAAGGTAACTTGGAAATAAACCCCCTTTGGGGATGTAAAACAGAAGGAATAGTGGAATTTCAACTTTCCCCTTTTCTGACAAACATCTAATACCTTGTAGGAGTCAAAACCCTTCTTACTAGTTTTTAAAAGGAAAAGCAGATTTTCTCATTGACTTTCAAAATTAAAGTGTAGTTGATTTACAATGTTGTACGTATCTTTTATGTACAGTGACCTGTAATACACACACGCACACATATATGTTTTTTCTTATCTTCTTTGCCACTAGTTTATCCCAGGAGATTGGATACACTTCCCTGTGCTGTACAGTAGGACCTCACTCTTTATTGATCCTAAATGTAGTTGTTTGTGTTTACCAATCCCAAAGTCCCAGTCCATCCCCCCACCACCCCCACCCA
>SJYW01014881.1:487100-499510 GCA_006410735.1 Raphicerus campestris | reverse complement strand
CCCCCACCAACGCCCTCTTGGCAACTACAAGTCTGAGTTCCATGTCTGTGAGTCTGTTTCTATTTTGTAGATAGGTTCATTTGTGCCCTATTTTAGATTCCACATGTAAATTACATCATATGGTATTTGTATTTCTCTTTCTGACTTACTTCGCTTAGTATGACAGTATCTGGTTGCATCCATGTTGCTGCAAATGGCATTATTTTCTTTTTGTGGCTGAGTAATATCCCATTGTACATACATGTACTATATCTTCTTTATCCATTCCTCTGTCAATAGACATCTAAATTGCTTCCATGTCTTGGCTATTGTGAACAGTGCTGCTTTGAACATAAGGATGCATGTACCTTTTTGAATTATAGTTATGTCTGGATTTCCCAGGAATGGGATTGCTGGATCATATTTTAGTTTTCTGAGGAACCTCCATACTGTTCTCCACAGTGGCTGCACCAATTTACATTCCCATGAACAGCATAGGAGGGCTCCCTTTTCTCTACACTCTCTCCAGCATTTATTATTTGTAGACTTTTTAATGATGGCCATTCTAACCTGTATGAAGTAAATCTGACTATAGTTTTGATTGGCATTTCTCGAGTAATCAGTGATGTTGAACATCTTTTCATGTGCCTACTGGTCATCTGCATGTCTTCTTTGGAGAAATGTCTATTATGGTCTTCTGCCCATTTTTAAATTGGGTTGTCTTGTTTTTGAGTTGTATGAGCTCTTTGTATATTTTGGAAATTAAGCCCTTGTCAGTCACATCCTTTGCAAATATTTTCTCCCATTCTGTAAGCTATTTTTTAAGTTTTTTTTTTTAATAGTTTCCTTGACTGTGCAAAAGCTTGTAAGTTTGATTAAGTCCCTTTGTTTGTTTGTTTCTGTTTTTAAGGAAAAGTAGATTTTTAAACAATTTCTGCAGAAACTTCTTCTATCCTTCTGTTTCCAAAATAATTCCAGAGACTGATTGGTAAGATTTTCAATGAAAATTTTTATCATGAAAAGTTCCTGAGAATCATAGTAATGAACAAATCATGAAAGTCTGACTTGTTCCAGAAGAATTGAGAGTAAAACCCTGAAAGTTGAATTTCTGAGGACTGTCAGAGTCCATGGGAGCACAACAACGCCCACACCTGGACTTGCAGTTTGACTTTTTCCCCCAAAGAAGCCATATACTGAGAGCCATAGGCCACTAAAGTCCAAGAATCAACAAAGGTAATTTTCATTCACCTATTTCTTAGTAGAACGTAAGTAGTACAATGCGCTGTGCTCTGTGGCTCAGTCATGTCCTACTCTTTGCAACCCCATGGACTGTAGTCCACCAGGTTCCTTTGTCCATGGGACTCTCAGGCAAGAATACTGGAGTGGGTTGCCACTTCCTCCTCCAGGCGATCTTCCCGACCCAGGGACTGAACTTACATCTCCTGCATTGGCAAGCAGGTTCTTTACCACTCAGCTACCTAGAAATCCTCAAACAGTACAATGCCTAGCTCAAAAAGTACTTGTTGAACGAGTGCAAAATAAAAGAACAAAATATTCCCAAGAAAGGAGTGACAGTGACTCCAACGTCATACTCTGCCTGAGACTGGACCCAACCGTGCTACATAAATAGCATAGAAAATAAAATCTTGTTCATAGTAGTTTTATTTATAATAGCCAGAAACTAGAAATAATCTCGATGCCCTTCAAAAGGTGAAAAGTTAAACTGCAGTATATCCATACCTCATGACACTAAACAATAAAAAGAAACAAACTATAAATACACACAACTTGGATGAATCTCAAGTGAATTATAATGATTGTAAAAAAGCCAGTCCCAAAGGTTATATACTCCACAGTTTCATCTATATGACAGCCTTGAAATGGCCAAAAATATAGAAATGGAAAGCAGAACAAAGGTTGCCAAGGGTTGGAAATGGGGCCAGAGGAGGAGAGGAAGAGAAGGGAGAGGTGCTTGCGGGGCAGGAATGGGTCAGTCTCTTGGTAGTGGTGGACTTATGTGATAAAACTGTACAGAACTTAAGACATCCAGGTGTGTACAAGATTGCACACACACATGCAGTGTAGTCTTAGTCACTCAGTCGTGTCCAACTCTTTGCAACCCCGTGGATTGTAGCCTGCCAGGCTCCCCTGTCCATGGGATTCCACATGCAAGAATACCGGAGTGTGTTGCCTTTTCATGTAAAATTGGGGAAATCTGAATTGTATTGATGTCATTATCCTAGGTGTGATTATTATACTACAACTTTCACTGAGTGAAACAGGGTAAATGGTACACAGATCTCTCTGTATTATTTATCATAATATATGAGAATCTATAATTATCATATAAAGTTTTTTTTTTTACTCTTAAGCAATCTGTCCTCTCCTACCATCAACACCACCACCTGAGTGTGTGTTTAATACATGAAATCTTTTCTATCCACCTACATAGATCTCGTCCATCTCTAAAAACACCAACTGTTTTAACCACATAGTCTAACTCCTCTTCTTACATTAAGGACAGGTATTTCAGGACTCTTATCTCCCTAGAGGATAAAAGCTCCTGAGACAGGGCCCATGTCTATTTTATACTCTCCTGGTGTCTAGCACAATGTTGAACAAAGAGTAGAGACTGAATAAAAAGTTTCTTAATAAATGAGCAAGTGAAGGAAGGAATGTATATGTTCTCTACTCCTCACAGTAGAGCTGGATAAACCGGTAATTCACAATCCTTTTGTTCCAATTTTCTCAACTCTGAAAGGCCTGTAAATGCTGTGCCCTGACTTTTCCACCCTTACGGTCTACAGTTAGATTAAAAATCACTTCCCACTAAGCCTGCAGTAGTGGCTGCATTGATTATTTGCTGTGCGATATGTCGGCTAATTTCTCTGAACCTCAGTTTTCCCATTTGTAAATTGGGGGACACTACTTATTTTTGCAAGTTTGCTGGGTGAATGAGATATAGTGTACACGAACAGCCTTGCTCAATACCAACTCAAGAAGATGCCCAATAAATGTTTTTAGCCTTCCATAGATACTTCCAGGCGCTAATGCCCACTTTGTAGTTCAAGTGAAGTGAAGTAAAAGTCGCTCAGTCATGTCCAACTCTTTGTGACCTCATGGACTGTACAGTCCATGGAAATCTCCAGGCCAGAATACTGGAGTGGGTAGCCTTTCCCTTCTCCAGGGGATCTTTCCAACGCAGGGATCAAACCCAGGTCTCCCTCATTGCAGGCAGATTCTTTACCAGCTGAGCCACAAGGGAAGCCCTTGTAGTTCAAAATGGTGGCCAAATTGGGAGATTGGAATTGATATATACACACTATTATATATAGAATGTTTGTTGTTTAGTCACTAAATTGTGCCCAGCTCTTTGCAAACCCATGGACTGTAGCCCGCCAGGCTCCACTGTCTATGGGATTTCCCAGGCAAGAATACTGGAGTGGGGTGCCATTTCCTTCTTCAACAGATCTCCCAAACTCAGGGACTGAACCTGAATTTCCTGCATTGGCAGGCAGATGCTTTACCATTGAGCCATCAGAGAAGCCCCACTGTATACAGAATAGATAATAAGAACCTACTATGTAGTACAGGGAACTCTACTCAATATTCTGTAATAGCCTATATGGGAAAAGAATCTAAACGAGAGTGGGTATATGTATTGCATAACTGATTCACTTGCTGTACACCTGAAACTAATACAATGTGGTCAATCAACTATACTCCAAAAAAAGTTTTTTTAATGTAAAAAAAAATGCTGGCTAATTCTTAGTAAGTTTATGTCTCTTCAATAAAAAGTGTTTTATTCATATAGCACCTTCTCTAAAGATCAAACTTTAGCTCCATTTACAATGGCAAAAGTAACGTGGACAAAGTAAATGGAGACGGAGGATGGAGAGATGGAAGGCCAGTTCAGCTGGAAGATGACAAGGGAACTTATGGTAGTTGTCAGGACAGGATCAGTCCCCCTCCCTGAAAATCTCTCCGCAGAAGAAGGTTTCTCTCGGGCATGTTCTCCTCCCCTTGGTTTCATGCCTTAGTCCTGTCCAAAGACAACATAGACAGTAGGGCAAGATACCCCGAAAGCCTACAGTCCCTAAGAATACTGGGCTGTACGTGGTACTGAAGAGAAAGAAAGGGCTTCTGTTCGTTTTCTCTAAAGAGAAGTGTTTGTTTTTAGGGTAAGTCTACTATTTCCTTCTCAGGATTGGGAGTGCCTTAGTCCATTCTTACCCAGAGGGTGATAACTTCTCCCCTAAATACGCAGCTGTCTGAAAACATATTTGCTCTGGATGTGTCACTGGGGAGTTCTGTGAGAAATACTTTACACATGGGTGTCTCCAAGCCCGAGCAGTGGAGATATTTGCTGACCCATAAGGCAGAGACAGCAAACAAAGGATATGGTCCCAGGATCCAGGTTTCAAAAGAATATACTGGGGTCACAAAGAGTCAGGCCTGACTCAGCAACTAAACCCATATACACGCATGCACACACTTGGACCAGTTGGTCAGTCATTTTGAGCCCTGACTATACACTTGTCCTTGGCTAGAAACGGAGGTCATTCATGACTGACAGAAGAGGTCCCCTCCCGAAATGGAGCTCTTGATCTAGTTCTGCATATTCACACATTGGCCTGACTTCCACCATGATGATCTTGCATGGCATGACAGCATGTTTGTCAAAGCCAAGGACTTAGAAATAGAACATCTTTCCAAGCATATTCTCTGTAACCAGCAAAGCATATGAAATAAAGTGAATATAAAGCTATGTTCATGTTAGACCACAAACGTGTGGCATATCCCCTAGATTTCAGAGGGGGAAAAAAAAGGAATGTGTGGTCTAGAAGGATTATAAATCTTTAAAACTTCATGAGTTCTATTCTCTTCCTTATTAATTCAGTGAATAACAGTATTTACTCATTAAGTAATTACTACATGCCAGGCAGTATACTGGGGCTCCCCCAGTGGCTCAGTGGTAAAGAATCTGCCTGCAGTGCAGGAGAGGCAGGAGACCTGGGTTTGATACCTGGGTCAGGAAGATCCCCTGAAGAAGGGCATGGCAATCCACTTCAGTATTCTTGCCTGGAGAATCCTATGGGCAGAGGAGCCTGGCGGCCATGGTCCACAGGTCACAGAGTCAGACACAACTGAGCGGTTTAGCACATACACACACACACGTGCGCGTGCACGCACACACGCACACACACACACACACACACACAGGCAGTACACTAAGCCTTTCAAAGAATCACCTCATTTAATCTCAAAAACAATCTCAAGAGTGATGCACATAATATTTTTTCTATTTGAGAGATGAGGAAACGTCAGCTTAGAAAGACTAAGGATATAAAACCAGGCTCATCTGCTGAGAAGCTGTACTCTTGACCTTCACACTAAGCTACACTTCTCCAGGCTTGCTCGTTTTACAGAGGCGGCCAAGGTTGTTATTACTATTATTGATTGAGAGAGAAAAGTATATAGTACTGATCCTTCTAACATATTAGGTTGTACCACACAAAACTGCCAATATGCAAATGTTCTGATCCACAGAAATTACAACTTCACTTGGTTCAACATAATATAATAAGACCGAGAAGGACACGTCTTTCAATGCCTGGCCCTGCACAGTCCCTAGCTAGCTGTGATACTTTAGGCAAATCACTAGTTTTCACTTGTCCCACCCCATAAAATGAAAAGATAGAGCTGAATTTGTTTCTAAGTTCCCTTCCAGCTCTATAATTACCAGTGAGGGAAGAAAAGCACCATAATTCATTTGTTCAACAATTGTTTCTTAAGTGACTACTACATGTCAGACACCAAGCTTTCCTTTCATTCTAAATTTATCCACATTTTAAGGACAGCCTCCCAGTAGCTTCCTCTGATCCCTGGGCTCTCACGCGTTAGAAATGAAAACCCAGCTTGAGGATCCTTGCTTGCCTGCTAGGATCCCTTCAGGGAATCCTTTAGGGAAACTAGCCTGCACCCTAGGGCAGGGGCCTCCAAGCTCTAGGACCTAATGCCTGACGATCTGAGGTGGAGATGATATAATAACAATAGAAATAAAGTGCACAAGAAATGTAATGCGGTTGAGTCATCCAGAAACCATCCCCTCTCCCCACTGGTCTGTGGAAAAACTGACTTCCATGAATCAAGTCCCTGGAGCCAAAAAGGTTTCAGGCCACTGCCCGAGGGTGCTGGTAGCTCCTGCCCCACCACAATTCAACAGCAGAAGAGAAAACCAAAGGACCTAGAAACCTCTTCAGGGTGAAGAGATGAAGTATGGTGTGGCAGAAGAAATGGTAAGTGTGTGCAAATGTGTATCTTCCAAAACAAAGAACTCTCAGTAAGTATTCTGGCTCACAGCAATTTCCAGAAAATATTCTACTTCTTTCTGGACCTTACTTGCATACACCTCCCCCACAATGGGAGATAATCATCTTTTATACTTTAAAAAAAAAAATCCAGAAGGAAGAACACTTGAGCTGAAGAGAGTAATTGAGCACTGAGTCACAGCTTTTGCAATGATTAAGGACTGGTAATTCAGGATTACAGGAAAACACCAAAGGGTAAGCCTCAAGACATTGATTCAACTCTGACTGTGCTACTCACCAGCTTTGTGAGCCTCGATTCATCATCCAACCTGCCTCTGCCTCAGTTTCCTCATCTGTAGGATGCAGACTGGAATATACAACCTCTAAGTTCCTTTCCTATCCTAAAGGCTGAGCAGTCCCTTATCATCTAAGTTGTTTCCATCTAATCTGCCACCTGTTCCCTTGTGCACCGTCCACTGTGGACACAGCAAACAGCTGTTTTCCAACACACCTACAACAGCTCTTCAAATACATACTTAAAGACTCTTATGTGAGCCCACTCCAATCCCTCGCTTCAGGCTTCAATCAAAGTCCTAGATAAAGTCACGTGGTTAGCAAGATGTTGGAAGTAACTCCTATGGGGCCACAGATCTAAACTTTGAGCTCGTAAATGAGGGAATACATGTGACAAATAGCAGCTGGCTTCCCCAATTTCTTGAAACTAAGACTCATAACTCCCAACCTTGTTCCCTAGGAATCCTACCGGCTGTTACAGGAATACAAAAGCTGCAGAAGAGGATTAATAACCATGCTGACAGTCTGGCTGAGATGGAACCTACACACAGTGTCACTGGTGAATTCTACAGGAAAGATTACTATGTACTAAATTTGGGTATGTGGGTATGTATCAGTAAGAATCAAAGGAGGCCAGATGAACAAGATGCAATGGCGGGGACAGTCTGCCCCAGTGAAAGCCTGTTGTTCTGTATGTTAGACTCTGAATCACTGAAAAAGACCAGACTCACATGAAAAACAAGACACCAACCGAGCCTCTAGCCTCTTCAAATCAGAGGTGACCTTGGGCTCTACCTACTGTTTAGTTGTTAAGTCCTGTCCAACTCTTTCGCAACTCTATGGACTGTAGCCCACCAGGCTCCTTTGTCCGGGGGATCCTGCAGGCAAGAATCCTGGCGTGGGTAGCCATTCCCTTCTCCAGGGGATCAAACCTGAGTCTCCTTCATTGGCAGGCAGATTCTTTACCACTGAGCCACCAGGGAAGCCAGGGCTCTACCAGGAGAGCTCCCCAAACCCTTCTGGGATAGATTAGAAAGGGTTATCAGACATGACAGCGGAGGCCAAAGACACATATCCTTTGCCCTTTCCTGTTCTATTCCCAGTCAGGGCTGCTCATTTCCCTCTTAACCTGCAGCTTAACTTTCTAATGCAAACCATCTCTAAATGAGGCTGCCATGAAATGTATCAGTTTAAGTACCTTAAAGTCTCCAGAAGGACTTTTTCTCCTCCTCAAACAAGTACTTTTTAGAAACAATAAGCCAAATAATCAAAATGATTTCACGGGAGAAGTAATCACAAAAGTTAATTGTTAAACAGCTTTTCACCTGCACAGATTCTTAGTGTTAGAACTCTTATTATATCTGTTTTTCATTGCAAAACACGAATATTTATAAGGAAGAAAATAACTTGAGAACTGTTATTAGTCAAATTCTATGTTTTGGAGATGAGCAGTTTTCTATTTTCTCTTCAGGGGATTTGAATTATAAACCTTCTCCAAGAGACAGACGTGGAGAAGTTTCAGCCACACCAAATTTTCAAAACATCCATGAAATGTAAACTGATATATCTCATAACTGATGTTTTATAAATCTGTCCCTAAAAATCAAGGGCATGCTCTCAACACTTTCTGTCATGGAAATTGTTCCAATAGGCAAATAAACAGGCATTTCCATGGTTAGGGCCTCACAGTTGTCATATTGTTTAGTTCTGCACAAATGAAAACTCCTATTACCAAGAAAAGGTTGGAGAATCTGTGGCTGGAATCTGGCAAGCAGTGGCATTTCCACATTGTTTTAGTCAGCACGCTCTCTCAATGCAAATATGAACCCCACAAAATAGTCAATTAAAAATAACCATGTGGTCTGAAAAGCAAGTGCAGCACAACTGGAAACATGTCCAAATGGGAAGTGTATGCTTTGCCATCTTCAATTAATGATGCTGTGAAACTCATTAGAAAAAAGAGCTCACAGTTCCTCAACTCCCATGCTCCAATGGCTTAAAAACGCATATTCAACTCTAAAAGACAACAAAGCAAGCAATAAAATCTCCCATTTCCTCAGGGTCACAGAATAGACTTTCCTATCACAAAATTCAGAAGAATCCAGATTCTCAACTGGGGGTCATGTCTAGCCATGAACTGGTCCCCCAGTGAGAGAACTTGAGTTTATGAAGTCTTTCCTGCTTGTTTGAGCTTGATTTCTACTATTTGCCTGGTATTTGAAGGAAGAAAAAAAATAACATTATGTTAGGCGAGAAAGTATAAAAAGACTCAAACATGAATTTTCATTTCTTTCAAATAGTTGTTAAGGTTTATATAGACCTAAAAGAAAAAGCGGCATTTCTAGAAATTGCTCCAGGAATTCATGGAAAGAAATACCTTCACCTGTACTTTTCTCTTAATAAAAAAGCAAAGAAACAACAAGAACTAGATGGCCTTTCAAAATGTCTAGGATTCGTCGAATGACTTGTGACAAGAGTACCAGGGCATTCAATGGAAAAAGGACAGTCTCTTCAACAAATAATGCAGGGAAAACGCATACCTACATGCAAAATAATGAAGTTGGGCCCTTACCTAACACCACATACAAAAATTAACTCAAAATGGTTAAGAGAGCTAAATGTAAGGCCTACAACATATACTTCTTAGAAGAAAACACTGGACAAAAGCTTCAGGACAGTGCATTTGGCAGTGACTCCTTAACCGTGACTCCAAAGGCACAGGCGACTAAAGAAAAGAGTGGACAAGCTGAAATTCATGAAAATTTCAAAGTTTTGTTCATCAAAACACTATCAACAGAGTAAAAAGGCACCCCACAGAATGGAAAAAAATCTGAAAATCATGCATCTGATAAGGAATTAAAATCCCAAATTTACAAGAGAACTCCTAAAACTCAACAACAAAAAAGCCAAATCAATGAAAAATGGGCAAATGACTAGACATTTCTCCGAAGAAGATACATAAATGGCCAGTGAGCACACGAAAAGATACCTGACGTCACTAATCCCTAGGGAAATGAAATTAAACCTGCAATGAGACACCACTTCACTCCATTAGAATGGCTACTATCAAGGAAAAAAAAAAAAAAAACCAGAAGATAAGAAGTGGTGGCAAGGATGTGGAGAAATTAAACCCTTGTGCAGAGCTGGTGGGAGTGCAAAATGATATAGCTTCTGTGAAAAGCAGTACGGCAGTTCCTCAAAAAATGAAAAGTTGAATTACCATATGATCCAGCAATTCCACTTGTGGATATATACCCAAAAGAACTGAAAGCAAGGTCTTAAAGAGATCTTTATACACCTGTGTTCACAGCAGCATTTTTCACAACAGCTAAAAAGTGGAAGCAACCCAAGTATCCACTGATGGATAAAAAAAATGTGGCAAGTTATGATTTTACCACAAAATGTGGTAAATCTGTGTACAAAACATAATGGAATATTACTGAGCCTTTAAAAGGAAGGGAATTTCAACATATGCTACAATATGGGGGATCTTTGAGGATATTATGCTAAGTGAAATAAACCAGTCACAAAGAGAGAAATACTGTGTGATGCCACTTACATGAGGTGCTCAGGGTAATCAAACCACAGAAGCAGAAAGCGGAATGTACTTGCCAGGGGGTAAGAATACGGCATCCCTGGCAGCTCAGTGGTGAAGAATCTGCCTGCCAATGCAGGAGACAAGGGTTTGATCCCTGGGTCAGGAAGATCCCCTGCAGGAGGAAATGGCAACCTACTCCAGTGCTCTTGGTTGGAGAATCCCACGGACAGAGGAGCCTGGTGGGCTACAGTCCAGAGGGTTGCAAAGAGTCGGACACGACTGAGAGGCAGAGCACACACGCACAAGAGTGGGGTGAAATGAGGAATTGTTGTTGAATGGGTGTAGAATTTGTTTTATAAGATGAAAAGAGTTATGGAGATGGATGGTGGTCCTGGCTGCACAACACTGTCAATGTGTTTGATACCACTGAACACTTAGCAAAACTTATAATAATAAATTTTTGTGAATTTTACCCCAATAAAAAAATGGGGGAAGAATATTTAGGTTCCAATTCCTTTATAATATGACTGAAGAGAGGTTAGTGACTGCTCTCTGGTATCCACATTTACATTTCAGAATTACCACTTACATGTGACCTTGGGCAAGTTACATAGCCTCTCTGCATTTTAGCTTCCTCACTGGTAAAATATCTATTTAAAAATATGACGTGTGGATTAAATGCATCTGTATGTGTAAAGCATTTAGCTTTGCATAATAAATACTAAGTACTAGCTGCTATTATTCGGAGAAGGCAATGGCACCCCACTCCAATACTCTTGCCTGGAAAATCCCATGGATGGAGGAGCCTGTTAGGCTGCAGTCCATGGGGTCGCTAAGAGTCGGGCAAGACTGAGCGACTTCACTTTCACTTTTCACTTTCACACATTAGAGAAGGAAACGGCAACCCACTCCAGTGTTCTTGCCTGGAGAATCCTAGGGATGGGGGAGCCTGGTGGGCTGCCATCTATGGGGTCGCACAGAGTCGGACACGACTGAAGTGACTTAGCAGCAGCAGCAGCAGCAGCTGCTGCTGCCATTATAATTACCTCTACCACTAAATCTATGCTCAGCATCACAAATAAAATCTCATCCCGCCAAGAAAAAGCCATTTGCATTTCATTCTCTGAAATGATGATGGCCTGGCCCTAGGTTCAACATCTGATCTGAAAAAAGATAATCTTCCCTTTCTCAGCAGAAGCACATGAATGGGAACTGGGGCCCAAGTTACTCCATCCTTTGGACAGCAAAAGAGGTAAGACACTTGCTCCTAGTTGTGTTTATTCAACAAATGTTAATTGTGTACCTTGTCTGTGCTCACACTCAGTGCTTTGTACTATTCTGTGGAGTCCAAGGCCTTGTTTCCTTATTGAAATACGCTAATCATCTAAAAGCAATGTTACATAAAAAACATTTCCCAAGATGAAACTAACAAGACTAGGGCACCCCAAATTACTCCATTTCTTTTTAAAAATTCATTTTATTATAGTTGCTTTACAATGTTTAGTTTCTCCGGTACGTCAAAGTGAAATCAGCTATATGTATACGTTATCTTCTCTTTTTTGGATTTCCTTCCCATTTAGGTCACCACAGAGCATTGAGGAGAGTTTCCTGTGCTATTCAGTAGATTCTCTCATTGGTTCTCTATTTTACAGGTAGTATCAATAGTGTATGTACGTCAATCCCAATCTCCCAATTCATCCTACCCTTAGTGTCCATACATTTGTTCTTTATGTCTATTTCTGCTTCGCAAATAAGATCTATACCATTTTTCTAGATTCCATATACACGTGTTAATACGCTGATATTTGTTTTTCTCTTTCTGACTTACTTCATCTATATGACTATTTCTAGGTCCATCCATGTCTCTACAAAGGACCCAATTTCATTCATTTTTATGGCTGAGTAATATTGCATCGTGTATTTAAAATCACCCATTTCTATTTTCCTTCTTATAGTTCTATTCCTTTAAAAAAGAAAAAAAGCTCTCACTTAAAGAATTAACTTATGGCTGCCAAGGGGAAGGGGAGAAGGGATAGTTACGGAGTTTGGGATGGACGTGCACACTGCTATATTTAAAATGGGTAACCAATAAGGTCCTACTGTATAGGACAGGGAACTCTGCTCAGTGTTATGTGGCAGCCCAGATGGGAGGGGAGTTTAGGGAAGAACAGATACATGTATACTTATAGCTGAATCCCTTTGCTGTCCACCTGAAACTATCATAACATTGTTAATCAGCTATACTCCAGTACAAAATAAAAATTAAAAAAAAACCTTCTCCATTTACT
>SJYW01014881.1:465177-486771 GCA_006410735.1 Raphicerus campestris | reverse complement strand
AAAAAAAAAAAAAAAACCAGAAGATAAGAAGTGGTGGCAAGGATGTGGAGAAATTAAACCCTTGTGCAGAGCTGGTGGGAATGCAAAATGATATAGCTTCTGTGAAAAGCAGTACGGCAGTTCCTCAAAAAATGAAAAGTTGAATTACCATATGATCCAGCAATTCCACTTGTGGATATATACCCAAAAGAACTGAAAGCAAGGTCTTAAAGAGATCTTTATACACCTGTGTTCACAGTAGCATTTTTCACAACAGCTAAAAAGTGGAAGCAACCCAAGTATCCACTGATGGATAAAAAAAATGTGGCAAGTTATGATTTTACCACAAAATGTGGTAAATCTGTGTACAAAACATAATGGAATATTACTGAGCCTTTAAAAGGAAGGGAATTTCAACATATGCTACAATATGGGGGATCTTTGAGGATATTATGCTAAGTGAAATAAACCAGTCACAAAGAGAGAAATACTGTGTGATGCCACTTACATGAGGTGCTCAGGGTAATCAAACCACAGAAGCAGAAAGCGGAATGTACTTGCCAGGGGGTAAGAATACGGCATCCCTGGCAGCTCAGTGGTGAAGAATCTGCCTGCCAATGCAGGAGACAAGGGTTTGATCCCTGGGTCAGGAAGATCCCCTGCAGGAGGAAATGGCAACCTACTCCAGTGCTCTTGGTTGGAGAATCCCACGGACAGAGGAGCCTGGTGGGCTACAGTCCAGAGGGTTGCAAAGAGTCGGACACGACTGAGAGGCAGAGCACACACGCACAAGAGTGGGGTGAAATGAGGAATTGTTGTTGAATGGGTGTAGAATTTGTTTTATAAGATGAAAAGAGTTATGGAGATGGATGGTGGTCCTGGCTGCACAACACTGTCAATGTGTTTGATACCACTGAACACTTAGCAAAACTTATAATAATAAATTTTTGTGAATTTTACCCCAATAAAAAAATTGGGGAAGAATATTTAGGTTCCAATTCCTTTATAATATGACTGAAGAGAGGTTAGTGACTGCTCTCTGGTATCCACATTTACATTTCAGAATTACCACTTACATGTGACCTTGGGCAAGTTACATAGCCTCTCTGCATTTTAGCTTCCTCACTGGTAAAATATCTATTTAAAAATATGACGTGTGGATTAAATGCATCTGTATGTGTAAAGCATTTAGCTTTGCATAATAAATACTAAGTACTAGCTGCTATTATTCGGAGAAGGCAATGGCACCCCACTCCAATACTCTTGCCTGGAAAATCCCATGGATGGAGGAGCCTGTTAGGCTGCAGTCCATGGGGTCGCTAAGAGTCGGGCAAGACTGAGCGACTTCACTTTCACTTTTCACTTTCACACATTAGAGAAGGAAACGGCAACCCACTCCAGTGTTCTTGCCTGGAGAATCCTAGGGATGGGGGAGCCTGGTGGGCTGCCATCTATGGGGTCGCACAGAGTCGGACACGACTGAAGTGACTTAGCAGCAGCAGCAGCAGCAGCTGCTGCTGCCATTATAATTACCTCTACCACTAAATCTATGCTCAGCATCACAAATAAAATCTCATCCCGCCAAGAAAAAGCCATTTGCATTTCATTCTCTGAAATGATGATGGCCTGGCCCTAGGTTCAACATCTGATCTGAAAAAAGATAATCTTCCCTTTCTCAGCAGAAGCACATGAATGGGAACTGGGGCCCAAGTTACTCCATCCTTTGGACAGCAAAAGAGGTAAGACACTTGCTCCTAGTTGTGTTTATTCAACAAATGTTAATTGTGTACATTGTCTGTGCTCACACTCAGTGCTTTGTACTATTCTGTGGAGTCCAAGGCCTTGTTTCCTTATTGAAATACGCTAATCATCTAAAAGCAATGTTACATAAAAAACATTTCCCAAGATGAAACTAACAAGACTAGGGCACCCCAAATTACTCCATTTCTTTTTAAAAATTCATTTTATTATAGTTGCTTTACAATGTTTAGTTTCTCCGGTACGTCAAAGTGAAATCAGCTATATGTATACGTTATCTTCTCTTTTTTGGATTTCCTTCCCATTTAGGTCACCACAGAGCATTGAGGAGAGTTTCCTGTGCTATTCAGTAGATTCTCTCATTGGTTCTCTATTTTACAGGTAGTATCAATAGTGTATGTACGTCAATCCCAATCTCCCAATTCATCCTACCCTTAGTGTCCATACATTTGTTCTTTATGTCTATTTCTGCTTCGCAAATAAGATCTATACCATTTTTCTAGATTCCATATACACGTGTTAATACGCTGATATTTGTTTTTCTCTTTCTGACTTACTTCATCTATATGACTATTTCTAGGTCCATCCATGTCTCTACAAAGGACCCAATTTCATTCATTTTTATGGCTGAGTAATATTGCATCGTGTATTTAAAATCACCCATTTCTATTTTCCTTCTTATAGTTCTATTCCTTTAAAAAAGAAAAAAAGCTCTCACTTAAAGAATTAACTTATGGCTGCCAAGGGGAAGGGGAGAAGGGATAGTTACGGAGTTTGGGATGGACGTGCACACTGCTATATTTAAAATGGGTAACCAATAAGGTCCTACTGTATAGGACAGGGAACTCTGCTCAGTGTTATGTGGCAGCCCAGATGGGAGGGGAGTTTAGGGAAGAACAGATACATGTATACTTATAGCTGAATCCCTTTGCTGTCCACCTGAAACTATCATAACATTGTTAATCAGCTATACTCCAGTACAAAATAAAAATTAAAAAAAAACCTTCTCCATTTACTTCCAATTTAATAAAGCAGGTTGTTCCCAGATATGTTTTTGAGCAAAAGTGTCGGGAAGAAAGACTTTAGTCACACCTGCTCTGAAACTGACAGAACAACAGAGCAGGCTATGTCTGCCCACACACCCGGGCCACATGAACAGTCCCCCTGCTGCAAGCCCCACAGGACTCTGGAAAGGCAGTTCAAAGCCTAGGGCATGCACAGAAGCCGTCATCACCAGGGAAGCTTCCTCCTGCTCCAAACCTTCCAGCTAGGCACCAGAAGATAAAACTTCTCGAAACACTGACTGAGGTCCAGGTAAGATTTAGCCACTTAGGGACTCCAATAGTTAAGGATCTGCCTTGCAAGGTAGGGAATGTGGGTTCAGTCCCTGGTGAGGGAACTAAGATATCACATGGCTCAGAGCAACTAAGCCCATGCATGACTCATGGAAGATCCTGCGTGCTGCAACTAAGCCCAAATAATAACTATTTTAAAAAGAAATATTTAGCCACTCTTAAATGAGCTGATATAATGATTATTATTCTTAAGTTCCACCATTGTGTTCAGGCAGCACAATGGAAAAAGTAAAAGAGTACATAGGTTTGAATTCCAGGGTTACATGGACTGTGTGACTCTGGTTTCATTTTCGTTTTCATTAACTATATTGTATACCTTAAAATTCCTACCTTTGAGAAAATGATTCATGTTAAGCATCTAGCTGATGTCCCACACCATAGCATTACAATA
Organism: Raphicerus campestris; assembly: GCA_006410735.1. Lineage (NCBI taxonomy): Eukaryota > Metazoa > Chordata > Mammalia > Artiodactyla > Bovidae > Raphicerus > Raphicerus campestris. The sequence continues at coordinate 483,288 of SJYW01014881.1, read as the reverse complement.
TTATGGATGCCCTGTCCACCCTTATTTTCAGGCAGGAAAAATGTCCAAGGCAGTCAACTCCTGATTTAGAAGAATCATAAGAATGGGTGGATCCCAGGCTAATACTGCCGCTAGTTTTTCAAAAAGCCTAGTTCCAATAAATAACATTTTTACAACAGTACTTGAGATGTTATGCAAAAAAATCAAACCTCCTCCAATACTTCTTTCTCACCCAAATTTTACAGAGACAGCCAAGAAGGCTTTAGCTCTATCCTGCAGAGCGCCATGTACATGCAATATGCAAGCAGTCCTAAGAATTGGGTTCTCCTCTTATGTAAGAAGCTGAAGCCTCTCTGAAACTTTAATAACTATGAAGTTTTAGCCAAAAACCCACAAAAAAACCAAAGGATTGGCTCTGCATTTGTGGCATTTCATGGTGTGTTGAGGGGATTCCCAAGACTGGCCCCAGGTTTTTGATGCTTCAGTGGGGGGACTCACAGAGCAGCATATACGTCATCCCCAAGGCCATGGTTTATTACAATGAAAGGGTACAAAGCAAGATCAGCAAAGACTAAACTAGATGAGGTGAAGACTGGCAAAAACCAGCCATGGGCTTCTAAGAGGCCTATTTCAGCTGAGTTATACACACAAGTTGTGACAACATGTGTGAAATGTTAACCAGGGAAGCTCATTAGAGAGTCAGTGCCCAGAGGCTTTTATTGGGGACTGGTCAACGTGGATACCCTCTGGCTGGCCTGTACCCAAATTCCAGACTCCCAGAAAGAAAGCAGGTCCTCGGCATATACTGCACTGTTTGCACAGTTTAGGTACAGTGAGTGCTGGGGCAAGAGTAAGTGGTGGGAACCCTTCTGAGATCCAGGTTCCCAGATACCAGTCAAGGACCAGCCTTGCAAGCAGGCATTTCTAAGGACAAGCAGTCTCAGGCTCGCTATGTTAATCGTTTCCTGCAGTCACAAACCAAAACCCCAGATATCTAACTCATAACTATCCTCTGACCACTAAATTCCTATAGCCAACTGACATACTGAAATTCTTTTAAAAAAGTGAATATAAAAAAAAAAAAAGTGAATATAACTTAGGGTTTCAAAATATATTCTTTCAGCATATTTGGACTCTGTCAGCCTGCTGCGTTCCAGGCTTTAAGGAAATACCAGCAAGTCCTAGCCCTCTAAGAAATTTCAGACCAATAGGGAAGATAAGATGAACACACAAAGAATGCTAACACAAGGTGGTGTATGGTGACGACCATAAAAGAGGTGGAAGCCAAACACTGAACCAGCCGGAGAAAGGAGAAAAAACTTCCTGCTGTGACGAACCAGGAAGATTTGGGTAAGAATTACCATAGGGCTGCAGTTTTTAGGACAGGTAAGATTTGAGAGTAAGTGGCAGGCTTGGGAAGAGCTCAAGAAGGGAAATAAAAGTGTCATTTCAGGCACAGACAGGAAGATATGTGAACAATGCACAGAGGATGCTGTAGGGAAAGGGGAATATGGTCTGATTGGAAGATTAGGTTCATAGAAGAGGACAGTGAAAGACAGGACTCTAAACAGAAGTCAGAAAAACAGATACTGCATATTAACACGTATACACGGAATCTAGAAAAATGGTACAGAGGAACTTATTTGCAAGGCAGAAACAGAGACAGACATACAGAACAAGTGTATGGATACCAAGGTGGGAAGAGAGGGTGGAATGAATTGGGAGATTGGGATATACACTCCTATAGCACAGGGAGCCTACTCAATGATCTGTGGTGATCTAAACAGGAAGGAAAGCGAAGGAAGAGTGGATGGATGTATAGCTGATTCACTTTGATTACAGCAAAAACTAACATTGTAAAGGAACTGTGTGTGTGTGTGTGTGTGTGTGTGTGCGCTCAGTCACTCAGTCATGTCTGACTCTTTGCAACCCCATGGGCTGTAGCCTGTCAGACTCCTCTGTCTATGGAATTCTCCAGGCAATAACACTGGAGTGGGTTGCCATCTTCTACTCCAGGGGATCTTCCCAACCCAGGGATGGAATCTGCATCTCCTGCATTGGCAGGCACATACCCTACTAAAAACCAGAAGAATCTAAAACATGGGTCTCAATGCAGAATGAAGGAGATTGTCTTTTATCCTGTGGGGAGTCTGTGTGTGTGTTTCTTTTTTTTTTTTTTTTTTTTTACTTTTTTAAACATGCTACATTAATATGCATGAAGGAGAGGACTGACTGTAATCAAAAGGGCTAAGGCTTTTGCAGTAGATCTCCCAAAAGTCAGAGAGCTGGGAGGTACAGAGAGGTGAAACATAAATGTCATTTGGGAGCAACATCGAGAAGGAAGCAGTAACAACGTTCCTCAGAAGATGCAGGAATCAAACAGGACTCAAAACTCTCAAGTTAACTTCAGTATTAGCACATTCAACCAGAAGCGCCTGGAGGGCAGCCAGGTTAAAGGTTAAAAGTATTTTTACAGTAAAAAAGAGCCGGGCAAAGAATTCAGTGAAGTATCTAGAACTCCGATGGAGATGAGGAATCAGTGCTCAGGAAGGAGGTCGTGGCTAGAACGGCCTATGAGGAAGAAGCCAGCTTAGAGGATCAGCTGAAGCAGAGGAGAAGCCGCACACTGCACGTGCCAAGTCCATAGCTGTGAATTTCATCAGCCTCAAGCAAACATGACTGAGCTCTTAAGCCTGGCAGAGAGACAGCACTGTAAACTCAAGCATATCCACTCACACACAACTAAGAAGCACTCTGGGGCCAGAATACCTCAACTTGAATCCTGACTCTACTATGTATTATTAACTTTATGACCTGAGACAAGGTACTTAACCTCACTGCCCTGGATTTCTCATCTATGAAATGGGCTTAACAGTAGTACCTATCTCATAAAGTTGTGGTGAGGACTCAATGAGTTAATTCATGAAAAGAGCTTAATGTAGAGTCTCTCTGGCACACCGTGAGTGTTCAATAATTGTTGGCCATTATTATCTTATTTGAGTCTCACTGTCATGTTATGAGATAAAGTCAGGCAATCATTACCATCTCCATATTCCTAATAAGGCAACTAACGCTCAGAGAGGAAACGCTTGCCCCATCTTCACACAGTGAAGAATATAGGCTAGGATTTCATAAAGTCCAGCCGCCTTAATGAGATGGACAAGTCTTTCCAAGCTCAGCCCACTCCCTACCTCACTGGCCTCAGTTCTGGCCAAGCTTGCTGTATACGTGAAACTGTGCCCGCCACACTAGTTCCTGGGCCTCTTAACTTCCTGACCCCTCTTCATCTCTTAAGTTTCTTCTCAAGTATCATCTCTTCCAGGAATCCCTTGGCACTTGCTCCCACTTCCCTCTTACCACCCACCTCTCTCAATGCTCATATCTGACTATTAACACCACAGTGTATGCAGTTATAGACTGATGCTTTCCCCACTGGACTCTGAGCCTGAACAATCTCTGGCACACTAAATACTGAGGATTTGCTGAATGAAGTAACTTTTGTCTCTAAGTCTTATATTCTTTCCCTCAGAGCACGTGTGTGTGTTAGTGGCTCAGTCGTGTCTGACTCTTTGCAACCCCATGGACTGTAGCCTGCCAGGCTCCTCTGTCTATGGGATTTTCTAGGCAAGAATAGTGGAGCAGATTGCCATTTCCTTGTCCAGGGGCTCTTCTGGACCCAGGGATCGAACCTGGGCCTCCTAGATCGCAGGTGGATTCTTTACCATCAGAGCCTCAGGGGAAGCCCCCAAAGGATACTGTCCCTTTGTCAACAAATCCGTACTGTTTAATAACAGTTTAAAAAGAATACCAACAAAACTGCAAAGACCAACCAATCCTACTATATTAAACATGTAGTCATTCACTACCTCTAGGTAGTGAAGCATGTGCTCGCGTACGCGCGCACGCACACACGCACACGCACGCACACACACACACACACACACACACACACACACACACACACTCTTCAGTGCTGGCCATTCTCACCCACAGCTCGTCTGTCTGGCTGCCTGTGGTCTCAGAGGAGACCGAACCTGCCTCTGTCAAAGATTCCTCCCTCTGCATGATTAACCCAGAGAGAAGAACCGGGGGCGGGGTGCATGAAGGAAGACAGGTTCAAAGGCCTCACCTGTGCCCGGTTCCACGAACATCTGTCCCTGGAGCCTTCTGACAGGCGGAGCCGCCTCCCCTCCACGCCCCTGGCTCAGGGCCACCACCTGGTTCAGGTGGGAAGCGGGCGATCCTTGCCACATCTCGGCACCCCTGGCAACCACCGCTGATCCCCCCAGGGGATCCTCCCTGGGGAACTCCCAGTATGTGCCAGGTTCTCCCTCTGGTCTGCTTAAAGCAGATAACACTCGGTCAGCATAAACAGAGACCTAGAAACACAAACACACACCCGTGCGCACTGCTGTCTGACGCTGATGGCTCGGGGGAAAGGGCCACTCTGTTTCTTTAGATTTGCCCACAGACAAGGGTTTTGTTGGACTGCAAGGAGATCCAACCAGTCCATTCTAAAGGAGACCAGCCCTGGGTGTTCTTTGGAAGGACTGATGCTAAAGCTGAAACTCCAGTACTTTGGCCACCTCATGCGAAGAGCTGACTCATTGGAAAAGACTGATGCTGGGAGGGATTGGGGGCAGGAGGAGAAGGGGACGACTGAGGATGAGATGGCTGGATGGCATCACCGACTCGATGGACGTGAGTTTGAGTGAACTCTGGGAGCTGGTGATGGACAGGGAGGCCTGGCGTGCTGTGATTCATGGGGTCGCAAAGAGTCGGACACGACTGAGAGACTGAACTGAAGGGTTTTGTGGCCCATGCCTCCCTGCTCCTCCCCCGCCAGGAAACTCAGACTGCTAACCACAGCGGTGCCTGCTGAGCACAAGAAATTCTGCAAAGCACTAACCAAATTCAGCGTGTACTGGCTGTCAACAATTCACAGAACTTCACTTCTGGAAATATGAAAAAGGGGCGTAAACGTTCTTTCTGGGGCCAAGCCTCAATCATTTTGCCAAAAGTGAACACAAGTTCTTATCTTAAAAGTGGTAAATGCATAGCTCCAAGGCAGGACATGGGCTTCCCTCAAGGCTCAGTTGGTACAGAATCTGCCTGCAATGCAGGAGACCTGGGTTCGATCCCTGGGTTGGAAAGATCCCCTGGAGAAGGGAAAGGCTACCCACTCCAGTATTCTGGCCTGGAGAACTCCATGGACTGTATAATCCATGGGGTTGCAAAGAGTCAGACACGACTAAGAGACTTTCACTTCACAAGGAAGGACATATTTATCATTTATGGAATTACTGATCTCCAGCGTGGTCCAGTCCATAGGTTAGTATATGGCATTACCATTTTTCAGCACATATATGTCTTCCTGTGGCAGTGGTTTGGAGAAGGCAATGGCACCGTACTCCAGTACTCTTGCCTGGAAAATCCCATGGATGGAGGAGCCTGGTAGGCTGAAGTCCACAGGGTTGTGAAGAGTCAGACACGACTGAGCGACTTCACTTTCATTTTTCACTTCCATGCATTGGAGAAGGAAATGGCAACCCACTCCAGTGTTCTTGCCTGGAGAATCCCAGGGACAGGGGAGCCTGGTGGGCTGCCGTCTATGGGGTCGCACGTAGTGGGACACAACTGAAGCGACTTAGCAATAGTATGGCAATGGTTCAGTTGCTAAGTTGTGTCCAGCTCTTGCAACCCCATGAACTGTAGCCCACCAGGCTCCTCTTCCTAGGCAAGAANGTAGTGGGACACGACTGAAGCGACTTAGCAATAGTATGGCAATGGTTCAGTTGCTAAGTTGTGTCCAGCTCTTGCAACCCCATGAACTGTAGCCCACCAGGCTCCTCTTCCTAGGCAAGAACACTGGAGTGAGTTACCATTTCCTTCTCTAGGATATCTTCCTGACTCAGGGATTGAACCCCCATCTCTTGCATTGCAGGCAGATTCTTTGCCATCTGAGTCACCAAGAAAGCCCTATACCTTCCTACAGAAGTCCTGAATTAAAAAGCAGCACCATTCTCTGCCAAGTACCTTTTACCAAAAGCTTTAAAATATCTTATCTGTACCCACAAGACCAAACAAGTGTGCCTTCTAGCAACCTCAAATCCACCTTTCAAACTTTGAACAGTGTTACTATTCTAAAATCTAGTTATTTCACACACAATATTGAGATACTTTTATTAGCCCCTTGCTGCCTCCAAGATAAGGAGAAAGTTTTTAGACCAATTCACTGTTGGGCATCAGCCTCCCATATTAAATATAGATCTCATTTAATCCTCTGAACAACCTTGTGAGGCTGATCTGATCACTGACATTTTACAGACACACTAAGGAAATGGTGATAAGGTCTCAGGATGCACCCCTCAACACGTCCCAAGACGGTAGACCTTAAACAACTCTAGAATCCATTCTATCAGAATCAAAGAATTAAACTGAAAAACAAGATCCTTTGTCTCTTTTTCTCTTTTCTTCTTTTCCCATTTAGGTTATTATAGAATATCGAGCAGAGTTCCCTGTGTTATATAGAAGGTATAGATAGTAGGTATAAGCTATATAGTAGGTCCTTGTTGGTTATTTTAAATATAACAGCGTGAGGGACTTCCCTGGTCCAGTGCTTAAGAATCCGCCTGCCAACACAGGGAACATGGATTCGATCCCTGATGCAGGAAGAGCTCACACGCCGCGGGGCAAGCTACACTGCGCACTGCGACCACTGAGCCCTTGCTCCGCAAGAAGAGAAGCCCCTCCTCCTTCCTGGTGGGAGGAAGAGAAGCCCGCACGCGCCACAACTAGAGAAAGCCCACGTGTAGCCCCCACGCAGCAACCAAGACCCGGCACAGCCAAACATAAACAAACCAATAAAAATGCGTACATGTCAATCCCAAGGGCCCAGTACATCTGTCCCCGCTACCCTTCCCCACCACCACCCCCACCCTCCGACACCGCCCCGACCCGGTAACCATAAAGTCATTCTCCAAGTCTGTAAGCCAGGCTTTTTATTACTAAAACTCAAATGATTAGCCTAAAACCAGCAGGGGTGAAGATTCTGCCCGCAGTTCAGTCTTCCTCCCAGTGCAGATGGCTGGCGGAGCGGTTGAGGCACGGATCTGGCGGAACGCCTTGGCTTGGGCAGGGGACCGGGCCCTGCCCTCAGCCTCAGAGCCCTGGGTTTTAATCATCTGACTCAGCCAGCAGCAGCAGAACCCAGGCGCCTGTGGCTGTGAGTAATGGCGACACAAAACACATCTGTCTGATCAGAAGCTGATGGTGTCAGTTACACCAGAGGTCACAGTAAAACAATGCTCTACGAGGGAAACAAGAACGCCTATTCGCCCGGAGTTAAGCAATGCCCTTCTTTCTCCAACTCACAATGCGAAATTGTGGTACCATCTACTAGATCTTACCATTTACTAGATCTTATACCTCTTTCCCGAATATGCCTTGATGCATTTATAGAAATAAGACTTATCTAGGAACAATAAAACAAATCTGTTTCCACTAGTTGATGCAAAATGTCTACAAAGTCATGACATCAGGAAACACTTTTATTCTGGCCTTTAATCTCTCACACCGTTATAAGGGATAATGCATATGAAGGTGGTTTTGTAAGTGGTAAGTGCTTCTTATACAGAATTTCAAGACTTCATTTCAGAAGAGTGACTCATTCATTCTTCCCTTTGTTCATGTTATTAATTCATTAAAAACACTTCGCTAAATTCCCATTGAGTGCCGGGCAACTGGATGCAGAATTAAATCAGAGACTCCCAGCCCTTAGAGGGTCAGTTTTTCCCCAAATTGGTCTTTTCATCTTCACGGTATTCCAGCCACAGCCAGCATGTGCTCCTCTCCTCTCTTCCTTCCTCTCTGCCTCAACCATTCCTACAGTTTTGCATTCTGCTCCCACTTTCTGCAGAAGTCCTCAGCCAGGACCAAGCACCCAGGGTGGTGGTGGGGGTTTAGTCGCTAAGTCATGTCCGATTCTTGCAACCCCATCAACAGTAGCCTATCAGGCTCCTCTGTTCATGGGATTCTCCAGGCAAGAATACTGGAGTGGGTTGTCATTTCCTTCTCCAGGGGATCTTCCCAACCCAGGGATCAAACCCTGGACTCCCACATTGCAGACAGATTCTTTACCAACCGAGCTATGAGGGAAGCCCAGTACCCAGGGGGTACCAGACAAAAGTACTGTATTTAGTGATTTCAGAAGTGAGTAGGGAGTGACACACATGGCCTTATTAACATAAATGACCTGTTTTCATCGTACTTCTGTCAACCAGAAGTGGTCCCAAAGCAGTTCTCCCTTCTATAATCTGAGGAAGTTCTCGATTAAGAGTTTAACAGATAGATGAGCAGAAACAACTCTCCCCTTGATGATCTGCAGACCATGTGTTCTCCATGAGGGCAGTCAGCTGGGGAGACCTTCGGGAAATCATGAGAGGGCCCTGACAGCAACCGGAAGCAGGAGCACTTTCTGATCCCTGATTTATCTGTGTAAGTAATGCACGCTAACTGATAGTACCAGTGGAGCTCCTATCTGATTCATCCGCATGCAGTCATTCTCTACCAAGCTGCTATCTGGGCAAATGTGAATGGAAAATAACCCAGAATCATAGACATTTATGGGTGGGCTTCCCAGGCAGCACTAGTGGTAAAGAATCTCCTGCCAATGCAGGAGACGCATGAGATGCAAGTTCAATCCCTGGGTCAGGAAGATCCCCTGGAGTAGGAAATGGCAACCCACTCCAGCATTCTTGCCTGGAAAATTCTATGTACCGAGGAGCTTGGCAGGCTACAGTCCATGGGGCCGCAAAGAGTTGGCAGTAAAGATATTTAAGACTAGAAAGAACTTCAGCTGGTCCAATTCCTTCACTTTATAGATTTAAAAAAAAAACTGGGACTTTTCTGATGGCCCAGTGGCTCAGACTCCATGGTCCAATGCAGGGGGCCCAGAGTTCGATCCCTGGTCAGGGAACCAGAACCCACAGGCCACAACTAAGATTCTTGCACTGCCAAATAAACAATCTTTCCATTAAAAAAAAAAAAAGCAAGAATCGGGGAGAGGACGTGAGTAACCCCGGATCCCCAGCATGTCCACGAGCCAGGCAGAAGCTGAGCCGTCCACTTCCCAAGGCAGGGCCCGATCCGCACAAGGAGCTGGTGCCTGCCCGTGAGTAGCCCTGACTGCAGGAGCTGCTGCTGTCCTTGGGTACACCTTACCTCTCCAGCTGCTCTCATGGCCCTCCCTCAGCCTGCCTGGACCTTGCCTTAGGTGGTGAGAGCCAGCCCTCGGGAGCTCCGCACTCCCTGTGCAGAGGAACAGTTTCCTAGAATGGCAAGCCTATTTTGACTCCGTGAGAAGGGCTGTGATCTGTCGTCTTCTCTTCAGGATTGTGATGAAGACTAGTGAGATGCCAGCCATTCAGGAATCCTATATACTCTGTGGAAAACAGTAGGGATCCAGTAGAGAATCTGCATCACAATTAAGTCCTACTGATGTGAACCCCAAGAGTTGAAGCCCAGCATTTTATAAAGGCCAACAATGCTTTTGCCCAACCATCAAGTTAGCTTCAATTGCATACACATTGACAGGCAACTCAGATAACAAACAACATTTGACTCTCGGTCCTCCTAATGACTGGTGGAGAAAAATCAAGCAGGTGTCCCAATTTATGAAAGGAAAAGCTGGTTCACAAAAACCACCCAAAGCCACACAGGTGCTAAAATGCAATGTTGGAGCAATGACCTTATCTATGGCTCCCTCCTCCCCACTGGGCAATTTAGCTTTAGAATTTTCTGCTCACATGTTCCAGGTCAGCAACAGTGAAGACCTACCTTTTCGGTTACACCTGAGAAATTCAAGATACTTGAGCCATGTAAGGTCAAGCCACAGCTTGACCCCATAACCTCAGCAGCAGCCTCGGCTCACAGGCACTTGTACTGGAAACTAAACGACACAGGGAACTCCAGGGAGCGAACTTTGGGGTTCACAAACAGTAGTAACCTTTATGACAGCTTTAATTATTCAAAACGACTTGAAATGGCTCTTAGCTCTGACAATAATAGAGTCAACAGTAAGGGTTATATTCATTTTTTCATTGTTTTTTTTTTNGTGAGGGACTTCCCTGGTCCAGTGCTTAAGAATCCGCCTGCCAACACAGGGAACATGGATTCGATCCCTGATGCAGGAAGAGCTCACACGCCGCGGGGCAAGCTACACTGCGCACTGCGACCACTGAGCCCTTGCTCCGCAAGAAGAGAAGCCCCTCCTCCTTCCTGGTGGGAGGAAGAGAAGCCCGCACGCGCCACAACTAGAGAAAGCCCACGTGTAGCCCCCACGCAGCAACCAAGACCCGGCACAGCCAAACATAAACAAACCAATAAAAATGCGTACATGTCAATCCCAAGGGCCCAGTACATCTGTCCCCGCTACCCTTCCCCACCACCACCCCCACCCTCCGACACTGCCCCGACCCGGTAACCATAAAGTCATTCTCCAAGTCTGTAAGCCAGGCTTTTTATTACTAAAACTCAAATGATTAGCCTAAAACCAGCAGGGGTGAAGATTCTGCCCGCAGTTCAGTCTTCCTCCCAGTGCAGATGGCTGGCGGAGCGGTTGAGGCACGGATCTGGCGGAACGCCTTGGCTTGGGCAGGGGACCGGGCCCTGCCCTCAGCCTCAGAGCCCTGGGTTTTAATCATCTGACTCAGCCAGCAGCAGCAGAACCCAGGCGCCTGTGGCTGTGAGTAATGGCGACACAAAACACATCTGTCTGATCAGAAGCTGATGGTGTCAGTTACACCAGAGGTCACAGTAAAACAATGCTCTACGAGGGAAACAAGAACGCCTATTCGCCCGGAGTTAAGCAATGCCCTTCTTTCTCCAACTCACAATGCGAAATTGTGGTACCATCTACTAGATCTTACCATTTACTAGATCTTATACCTCTTTCCCGAATATGCCTTGATGCATTTATAGAAATAAGACTTATCTAGGAACAATAAAACAAATCTGTTTCCACTAGTTGATGCAAAATGTCTACAAAGTCATGACATCAGGAAACACTTTTATTCTGGCCTTTAATCTCTCACACCGTTATAAGGGATAATGCATATGAAGGTGGTTTTGTAAGTGGTAAATGCTTCTTATACAGAATTTCAAGACTTCATTTCAGAAGAGTGACTCATTCATTCTTCCCTTTGTTCATGTTATTAATTCATTAAAAACACTTCGCTAAATTCCCATTGAGTGCCGGGCAACTGGATGCAGAATTAAATCAGAGACTCCCAGCCCTTAGAGGGTCAGTTTTTCCCCAAATTGGTCTTTTCATCTTCACGGTATTCCAGCCACAGCCAGCATGTGCTCCTCTCCTCTCTTCCTTCCTCTCTGCCTCAACCATTCCTACAGTTTTGCATTCTGCTCCCACTTTCTGCAGAAGTCCTCAGCCAGGACCAAGCACCCAGGGTGGTGGTGGGGGTTTAGTCGCTAAGTCATGTCCGATTCTTGCAACCCCATCAACAGTAGCCTATCAGGCTCCTCTGTTCATGGGATTCTCCAGGCAAGAATACTGGAGTGGGTTGTCATTTCCTTCTCCAGGGGATCTTCCCAACCCAGGGATCAAACCCTGGACTCCCACATTGCAGACAGATTCTTTACCAACCGAGCTATGAGGGAAGCCCAGTACCCAGGGGGTACCAGACAAAAGTACTGTATTTAGTGATTTCAGAAGTGAGTAGGGAGTGACACACATGGCCTTATTAACATAAATGACCTGTTTTCATCGTACTTCTGTCAACCAGAAGTGGTCCCAAAGCAGTTCTCCCTTCTATAATCTGAGGAAGTTCTCGATTAAGAGTTTAACAGATAGATGAGCAGAAACAACTCTCCCCTTGATGATCTGCAGACCATGTGTTCTCCATGAGGGCAGTCAGCTGGGGAGACCTTCGGGAAATCATGAGAGGGCCCTGACAGCAACCGGAAGCAGGAGCACTTTCTGATCCCTGATTTATCTGTGTAAGTAATGCACGCTAACTGATAGTACCAGTGGAGCTCCTATCTGATTCATCCGCATGCAGTCATTCTCTACCAAGCTGCTATCTGGGCAAATGTGAATGGAAAATAACCCAGAATCATAGACATTTATGGGTGGGCTTCCCAGGCAGCACTAGTGGTAAAGAATCTCCTGCCAATGCAGGAGACGCATGAGATGCAAGTTCAATCCCTGGGTCAGGAAGATCCCCTGGAGTAGGAAATGGCAACCCACTCCAGCATTCTTGCCTGGAAAATTCTATGTACCGAGGAGCTTGGCAGGCTACAGTCCATGGGGCCGCAAAGAGTTGGCAGTAAAGATATTTAAGACTAGAAAGAACTTCAGCTGGTCCAATTCCTTCACTTTATAGATTTAAAAAAAAAACTGGGACTTTTCTGATGGCCCAGTGGCTCAGACTCCATGGTCCAATGCAGGGGGCCCAGAGTTCGATCCCTGGTCAGGGAACCAGAACCCACAGGCCACAACTAAGATTCTTGCACTGCCAAATAAACAATCTTTCCATTAAAAAAAAAAAAAGCAAGAATCGGGGAGAGGACGTGAGTAACCCCGGATCCCCAGCATGTCCACGAGCCAGGCAGAAGCTGAGCCGTCCACTTCCCAAGGCAGGGCCCGATCCGCACAAGGAGCTGGTGCCTGCCCGTGAGTAGCCCTGACTGCAGGAGCTGCTGCTGTCCTTGGGTACACCTTACCTCTCCAGCTGCTCTCATGGCCCTCCCTCAGCCTGCCTGGACCTTGCCTTAGGTGGTGAGAGCCAGCCCTCGGGAGCTCCGCACTCCCTGTGCAGAGGAACAGTTTCCTAGAATGGCAAGCCTATTTTGACTCCGTGAGAAGGGCTGTGATCTGTCGTCTTCTCTTCAGGATTGTGATGAAGACTAGTGAGATGCCAGCCATTCAGGAATCCTATATACTCTGTGGAAAACAGTAGGGATCCAGTAGAGAATCTGCATCACAATTAAGTCCTACTGATGTGAACCCCAAGAGTTGAAGCCCAGCATTTTATAAAGGCCAACAATGCTTTTGCCCAACCATCAAGTTAGCTTCAATTGCATACACATTGACAGGCAACTCAGATAACAAACAACATTTGACTCTCGGTCCTCCTAATGACTGGTGGAGAAAAATCAAGCAGGTGTCCCAATTTATGAAAGGAAAAGCTGGTTCACAAAAACCACCCAAAGCCACACAGGTGCTAAAATGCAATGTTGGAGCAATGACCTTATCTATGGCTCCCTCCTCCCCACTGGGCAATTTAGCTTTAGAATTTTCTGCTCACATGTTCCAGGTCAGCAACAGTGAAGACCTACCTTTTCGGTTACACCTGAGAAATTCAAGATACTTGAGCCATGTAAGGTCAAGCCACAGCTTGACCCCATAACCTCAGCAGCAGCCTCGGCTCACAGGCACTTGTACTGGAAACTAAACGACACAGGGAACTCCAGGGAGCGAACTTTGGGGTTCACAAACAGTAGTAACCTTTATGACAGCTTTAATTATTCAAAACGACTTGAAATGGCTCTTAGCTCTGACAATAATAGAGTCAACAGTAAGGGTTATATTCATTTTTTCATTGTTTTTTTTTTAATGTATAGATGCAGAGAAAGATATGAAAGGCTACATTAAGTTTTGCATTAGTTGTCTCTGCTTTTGAACTGTGGTGTTGGAGAAGACTCTTGAGAGTCCCTTGGACTGCAAAGAGATCCAACCAGTCCATTCTGAAGGAGATCAGCCCTGGGATTTCTTTGGAAGGAATGATGCTAAAGCTGAAACTCCAGTACTTTGGCCACCTCATGTGAAGAGTTGACTCATTGGAAAAGACTGATGCTGGGAGGGATTGGAGGCAGGAGGAGAAGGGGATGACAGAGGATGAGATGGCTGGATGGCATCACAGACTCGATGGACGTGAGTCTGAGTGAACTGTGGGAGTTGGTGATGAACAGGGAGGCCTGGCGTGCTGCGATTCATGGGGTTACAAAGAGTTGGACACGACTGAGCAACTGAACTGAGTACAGATGTGTTACTGTTATTAATGCTAATCTGTACTTTATCTTTTTCTACAATGAACAGGTACAGTTTGGATAATAAGAAAACAAACAGTACTGATCTCACTTTTATGGAGAATCTTAAAAAAGCTAAACTCCTAGAAACAGAGTAAAATGATGGTTGCCAAAGTCTGGGGAGTGGGGGAAAATGAGGAGATACTGGCCAAAGAATACAGATTTCCAGTTATAAGATGAGTAAGGTCTGAGCATCTAACATACAGTACGGTGACTACAGTATGTATTGCATACTTGAAAGTGGCTAAGAGCAAATTGCAAACATCCTCACGATAAGAAACATAGAAGCAATATATACACATATAACATCATCATGTGCACACCTTAGACTTATGCAGTGTTGTGTATCACTTGTATCTTAGTAAGACTCAGGGAGGGAAAACAATGATTGTTTTTATTTTTTTAATATGTTCTTCACTCCAAAAAATGGGAAAAAAGGTAATCATCGCAGAAGGTTGGGAAGCTCTATGTGAACCAAGTGAACAGAAAAGGCAAACGATACTTAAAGCCCCGAGACCAGAACCTTTGGCCTGCTTCTCCATTTGGGTCCCCTCAGCCCCCAAGAATATAAAGCAATATGCCAGGGCACCAATTTCACACAAATATCTTGGGGAAGAAAACTATATACAAATATTTGTATATAAAAAAACAAACCTAACAAGCATAGGGAATCACATAAAAACTGCATAAAACCTTTAAACCATTTTCAAGCTGCCTGGGGCCCATCTGAACTANGAACAGGGAGGCCTGGCGTGCTGCGATTCATGGGGTTACAAAGAGTTGGACACGACTGAGCAACTGAACTGAGTACAGATGTGTTACTGTTATTAATGCTAATCTGTACTTTATCTTTTTCTACAATGAACAGGTACAGTTTGGATAATAAGAAAACAAACAGTACTGATCTCACTTTTATGGAGAATCTTAAAAAAGCTAAACTCCTAGAAACAGAGTAAAATGATGGTTGCCAAAGTCTGGGGAGTGGGGGAAAATGAGGAGATACTGGCCAAAGAATACAGATTTCCAGTTATAAGATGAGTAAGGTCTGAGCATCTAACATACAGTACGGTGACTACAGTATGTATTGCATACTTGAAAGTGGCTAAGAGTAAATTGCAAACATCCTCACGATAAGAAACATAGAAGCAATATATACACATATAACATCATCATGTGCACACCTTAGACTTATGCAGTGTTGTGTATCACTTGTATCTTAGTAAGACTCGGGGAGGGAAAACAATGATTGTTTTTAT
Source organism: Raphicerus campestris (assembly GCA_006410735.1). Lineage (NCBI taxonomy): Eukaryota > Metazoa > Chordata > Mammalia > Artiodactyla > Bovidae > Raphicerus > Raphicerus campestris. The sequence continues at coordinate 467,947 of SJYW01014881.1, read as the reverse complement.
TTTTTTAATATGTTCTTCACTCCAAAAAATGGGAAAAAAGGTAATCATCGCAGAAGGTTGGGAAGCTCTATGTGAACCAAGTGAACAGAAAAGGCAAACGATACTTAAAGCCCCGAGACCAGAACCTTTGGCCTGCTTCTCCATTTGGGTCCCCTCAGCCCCCAAGAATATAAAGCAATATGCCAGGGCACCAATTTCACACAAATATCTTGGGGAAGAAAACTATATACAAATATTTGTATATAAAAAAACAAACCTAACAAGCATAGGGAATCACATAAAAACTGCATAAAACCTTTAAACCATTTTCAAGCTGCCTGGGGCCCATCTGAACTACATGCCCCAATGTGGAGGAGCACTTGCCAGGCTTCTTTGCTATTGGAGACTTTTTATGGAGAAGTCGGGGAAGCTGGAACATGAATAGTACCGTCCTATTTTCCCCTCTTCTTGAAAGAGCAGAAACTTGATTAAAATTAAGTCATTTTTCCAGTTCACTTTTAAAAAAAGTCAAATTCGTTTTCATCTACTATCTTTAAAACTCCTTTACAAAACAGGTGCCAGTCAACATATTACCAGGGTAATCTGTAAGCCCACAGGAGCACAGTCCACCCTACCTTCCTCACCTGAGGAGGAAAACAATCTGGCCTGGCATCCTGGGGTTCTGAGGATGGTGGGGGCCCCGGGCTGCCACTGCTCACTTCTGCAGGAAGGCAGACCACTCTGTACAACGTGCTAATTCATTCATTCCACAAATGTTTATTGAGCGAAGCCTGAGAAAGGCCTTTCAGGGGACAGTGGGATCATTCACAACCCAACGGTCAGGTCTAACGGATCAGCTGTGGACAATCAATCTTTCATTAGACCTCAAACCACCTCTAGGATAGAGCAAACAAGGCCCCCACCCCACCCAGGCACCAGCAGCTGGGCGGGATCAGGCAGGGGCATTCTGGAAGGGAGCTGCCGCTGGAGAGAGCCTAACGCATCCCGGATTCCCACCACAATGACCGGACCCCTCACACCTTAAGTGACCGACCACCTCCAAAGTACTTTGACTGGCACCCAGCACCTCATGTAAGCTCAGTAACAGTCATTTCTGCTGTTACTATGCCAACTTGCCTTTACTCACAGAGCACCAAAAAAAGGGGGGAGGGGTGGAGAACACAGGTTTTTGAATCAGAAAGATGGGATTTGAATTCCAGCTCGGCCATTTACTATGTGACTAAGGGAAGCAAGTTTTCTGAGCCTCAGTTTCTTATCTGTAAAATGGAGTAAATACCAGTATCCTAGCCCTCACATAGCTCCGTGAGAATTAAGGATATATTGTTTTACACAACAAAGAGTATCTGGCCCATAAGGGCCCCCATAAAGTCAATATTGCCACCTCCATGGCCCCTTCCGCTGCTTCTGATGGGCCTTGGAATCTAGCTTCACCCGGATACCACACTGAGGGCAGAAGGGCTACAGATGGGAGAGACCTGCAGGGGACCTTCTACAGAAACCCACCAGGGCCCTCTGCTCCGCTCAGCTCTCCTCCCCTGGGTGGCGGCTCCATCGTGCAGACACCTGCCTGCCTCACTGGGAATGCCTGCCAAGGGGATAGGAAGCTGAACAGCAGTTGGAATCCATCCCGCCTTCCAGAGTGTGTGTGTCTGTCTGGGGCTTCCTCTCCACATTCCCGCGTGGTGGAGGCTGGCAGCATGATTCATAGTCTCTTATCTCTGCTTGCATCTCAACCCAGAACCCGAGCCCTGGAGCCTGCTGGTCACAGACCAGCAATAAGTGAAAACGAGGACTTGTCATGCAGACAGGAAGGGAGCCCCCTCGAAGTCAAAGGGGCTTTACAAAGGGAGGCGGGAGGAAAGGGAAGCGGGAGGAGGCGGGGTAGGGGCAGAGACAGGGGCCCACTTCCTACAGGCCGGTGGAGCCCGCTGTCTTAGCTGCTGAAGCAGTTGGTTTCTCCACTTTGAAAAGACGATAAAGCCCATTCCTGTAGTACACAACTCAACCGCGGGACAAGGGCTGGGTTCTCTGTTTGGCAGAGAACTCCAAAACAAACCTGCTTGTTTTCCAAGCAGACACCGTCGGCTCCCAGCTTGCCCTCCCCAGCCCCCACCTGTAGGTAGGTCCCCACGCCCCACCGTACCCCACCTGAGCAACCGAGGGGCAGCCTGCAGACAGGTCCACCCAGCAGCAGACCCCAAGCCAAGCTCAGTCCTCGAAAGCCCAAGGAACCGCCGCCCACCAGAGCACTCGGCCTCCTGGAGACTCGCCCCCCGGGCACTAGAGTTGGCTCTTCAGCGAGTGGGAGATTAAGCAAGGGCGCTTCCCGGACGCCGCAACGAAGTGCAGCGCGTTTCAGAACTTAGAACCAAAAAGCATCACACCACAGCAACTCCCTCATTTAAAAGAGGAGGAACCAGTACCAGGGAGGGAAAGAGAACTCCTCGAGGTAACAGCGAGCGGGCTGGACCGGCTGCGGGGAGACGCAGGCAGGCGGGCGAAGAGAGCATCTCGCTGCTCCCCGTGTCATCTCGGCTCCAAACCCCGGGCGGGTGGTACAAACCCCGAACCCCACCCCGGGCCCCGCCTAACCCCGGCGCGGCGCGCTGCGTTACCTTCCTCGGAACTGCACGCTGCGCGCCTCCTCTCCCGCAGCGGGGTGCAGGCGGCTGTGCCCCGCCGCTCGCCCGGCGATCCAGGTACCGCCCGGCAGCTGTCCGCGCGGGGCGGCGCGTGCGGGCTCCGGGGGCGGGCGGCGGGCGGGCGCGGG
>SJYW01014881.1:406520-451157 GCA_006410735.1 Raphicerus campestris | reverse complement strand
CACCCCACCCCCCCCCTCTCCTGTTTAATTCTCTCCCCCTGGGCTCCACTTCAATTCTCTCCCCCTGGGCTCCACTTCTTGGCCTCCGTCTCAGGCGTAACTTACTCCGAAACAACTTTTTTTCACTCTGCAGATCAAGACCGCAACACGGTTCTTTTTCGATTCCTGTGCTTTAGGGCTCCTTGGAGTCCGAGAGCGTGGAGCGCCAGAAGCCCCTCCACTCTAAGATCGGGGGTCAGCTCCCCACCCGCCCCCGCGCGGGAGAAAGGGGCTCAAAGTGGTAGCCGACAAGATACTTTCACCCCTAGTGTCAGTTTCCTCACCAGGGAAATACAGAGAAGTACTTCACAGGTGGTGGTGGTGGTGTAGTCGCTCAGTCGTGTCCTACTCTTGCGACCCCATGAACTGTAGCCCACTAGGCTCCTCTGTCCATGGGATTTTCCAGGCAAGAATACTGAAGTGGATTGCCATTCCCTTCTCCAGGGGATCTTCCCAACCAACCCAGGAATCGAACCCAGGTCTCCTGCATTGCAGGCAGATTCTTTACCGACTGAGCTATGAGGGAAGTCCATTACAGGTTGTAGGAGGGATTAAATAAGCTGATGATTTAAAAATACCTTATACGGGGTCTTCCCTGACGGTCCAGTGGTTAAGATACCATGCTTCCTCTGCAGGGGGCACAGGTTCCGTCGTTAGTGGGGGAGGTAAGATTCCCACATGCAGCGTGGCTTGGCCAAAAAATGGAGGGGCGGGGGGGAGCGGTAGTCTATGTATTTTATATGTATATACAGTAATACCTGGATAAATGGTAAGGGCGGTTTGTTCGGTCTGACTACCCAGTGGCGGGGGCGGGGAGGGCAGTAAGGGCCGGCACACTGCTGGAAGGTGCTGGTTGCTGCAGAGGCAGATACGCCTATAAACACAATATTGTATCTTGGCCAGTTAAAAAAAAAAAAAAGTTACTGATGATAAAGCCAGCTCAGGCAAACGGGAAATTGGTGAACTTTAAGGCTTTTTGCTTCCTGGTCATCTCCCCAGTCACTGTTGAACATCCATTTGAAGGTAACCCATGTCTGCCTTGGGTCCTTCCAGAGACCTTCCTTCTCCCAATCTTGCAAATGCTGATCCCCAAAGGACTGGTGCAGGCTGGGTGCAGCACTGCCCATCTGTCCTAGGAATCCTTGCCTTGGGTTAATGTGGGTATTTGGGCTTTTATCCAAGCTTTAAGAGCCTAAATGTGTCCCCATGCTGGGTGAGCACTCCAGATGCAAAAGAGGATTAAGCCTTTGAAAAGACAAATTTGTGAACAATTTAAGTGTAGAGTTGTTGCTGCTGAGTGTAGAGTTGTTGCTCAGTCGTGTCCAGCTCTTTGCTACCCCATGGACCGTATGCAGCATGCCAGGCTTTCCTGTCCTTCACTGTCTCCCGGAGTTTGCGCAAACTCATGTCCATTGAGTTCATGATGCCATCCAACCATCCTCTGTCATCCTCTTCTCCTCCTGCTCTTCCTGCTCTCAATAACTGGTATAATAGTTGCACAGGAAGGAGAAGAGTTTATCTCCTTCCTGCTTCTCTCCAGCCTGGAGGGCAAGCGCTGGGTCTTGGGCCTTCCCCACCCTCCCCCTTCCCCACCCTGCATCACCTGTTACAAGGCTTAGTGAGAACCCGATGCTGGCTATTCTGTGTCACTCCTCCCCAGCAAATAGACAGCAACTCCCAATGGCAAAGGAAGGTCTAAAGCTTCTCACTTAAGGTTCTGGGGCAGGCAGGTGGGGGAGAAATTTTGAGGTAGGGTCCCGTTAGGGACTCTGAACTCATCCAGAGCCATAAGGCTCAGAAGTTGAAAGCTAGAGCTCTGAGACTGCTTTAGTGGTCCAGGGGTTAAGACTGTGTGCTTCCCCAGCAGGGGCCATGGGTTCCATCCCTGATTGGGGAACTAAGACCCCACAAGCCTCGAGCCAGTAAATTTCATGTAAGGGAGACGCTGTAATACACATGGCACACTCCCTGGCCCCGTTAAGATCTCAATAGCTAATAGTAAGATAGGGCCTCCCAGGTGGCACTTGGGATAAGAACCTGCCTGCTAATGCAGGAGGCATAAGAGACATGAGTTCAATCCCTGGGTTGGGAAGATCCCCTGGAGGAGGAAATGGCAACTCACTCCAGTATTCTTACCTGGAGAATCCCATGGACAGAGGAGCCTTAAAGAGCTACAGTCCATAGGGTCACAAATACAACTGAAGTGGCTTAGCGCACACACACGATAATGATGATGGTTAGAAGAGAGGTCTTATACTTTGGGAAAAGGGAAAAGTAATCTGACAGTAATGCATTGGAAAGGGAAATGTAATCCCTCCCCAAACTAAACTTAAAGGGTGGAGCTGGATCTGTAAAAAAAAAAAAAATGATTGGGACGGGGCAGAAGTTACCTTAGAAACCCAAAGGTGGAGCGCAAGCCTGGGGAGTTTCCCAGCTGGGCATGGGTTATTTAAATTTGGGGCCTCAGTTTGAACAAAGATAAAATTCTTGCAACTCTACAAACTAATATAGAATGAAGTGTTGTTTGCAGAGTTGTGTATGACTGCCCTCTGAGCTGGCCTCTTAGGATGGTAGAAAGCCAAAGATCTTGTTTTCAAATGGGAATCTGGGATTTAACCCCTCACACCACCCAGCTGTGACTTTGTAGAGTCACAGGCTCTTTGCCAAGTTTAGTTTTATCAGCCAGTTAGTAGGTAAATATTTGTGGGATAGGTTAGGTGTGGTTCCTGCAGGCTTGGAACATCCTCACCTCTATTTCTGTTCCAAGGAATCCTTTTCAGTCATAAGGACCAGCAACAAATGTCACAAGAGTCTACCCTCCTAGGTTGAATGAATCAAGCCTTTGAATCTCTCTAACCCCCATGATGTATTACTTAAACCTTTTCTTGGCATTGATTTCATTGTGTCTTTATAGTTAGGTGTCACAGGATATGCCATTCCTCACCAGTTTTTTAAAATATAAATTTATTTATTTTAATTGGAGACTAATTACTTTACAATATTGTACTGGTTTTGCCATACATCAACATGAATCCACCACAGGTGTACACATGTTCCCCATCCTGAACCCTCCTCCCACCTCCTCCCCATACCATCCCTCTGGGTCATCCCAGTGCACCAGCCCCGAGCATCCTGTACCATGCATTGAACCTGGACTGGCAATTCATTTCACATATGACAAAGAATTAATCTCAAAAATATGCAAGCAACTCCTGCAGCTCAATTCCAGAAAAATAAATGACCCAGTCAAAAAATGGGCCAAAGAACTAAACAGACATTTCTCCAAAGAAGACATACAGATGGCTAACAAACACATGAAAAGATGCTCAACATCACTCATTATCAGAGAAATGCAAATCAAAACCACAATGAGGTACCATTTCACACCAGTCAGAATGGCTNCAGCTGGGCATGGGTTATTTAAATTTGGGGCCTCAGTTTGAACAAAGATAAAATTCTTGCAACTCTACAAACTAATATAGAATGAAGTGTTGTTTGCAGAGTTGTGTATGACTGCCCTCTGAGCTGGCCTCTTAGGATGGTAGAAAGCCAAAGATCTTGTTTTCAAATGGGAATCTGGGATTTAACCCCTCACACCACCCAGCTGTGACTTTGTAGAGTCACAGGCTCTTTGCCAAGTTTAGTTTTATCAGCCAGTTAGTAGGTAAATATTTGTGGGATAGGTTAGGTGTGGTTCCTGCAGGCTTGGAACATCCTCACCTCTATTTCTGTTCCAAGGAATCCTTTTCAGTCATAAGGACCAGCAACAAATGTCACAAGAGTCTACCCTCCTAGGTTGAATGAATCAAGCCTTTGAATCTCTCTAACCCCCATGATGTATTACTTAAACCTTTTCTTGGCATTGATTTCATTGTGTCTTTATAGTTAGGTGTCACAGGATATGCCATTCCTCACCAGTTTTTTAAAATATAAATTTATTTATTTTAATTGGAGACTAATTACTTTACAATATTGTACTGGTTTTGCCATACATCAACATGAATCCACCACAGGTGTACACATGTTCCCCATCCTGAACCCTCCTCCCACCTCCTCCCCATACCATCCCTCTGGGTCATCCCAGTGCACCAGCCCCGAGCATCCTGTACCATGCATTGAACCTGGACTGGCAATTCATTTCACATATGACAAAGAATTAATCTCAAAAATATGCAAGCAACTCCTGCAGCTCAATTCCAGAAAAATAAATGACCCAGTCAAAAAATGGGCCAAAGAACTAAACAGACATTTCTCCAAAGAAGACATACAGATGGCTAACAAACACATGAAAAGATGCTCAACATCACTCATTATCAGAGAAATGCAAATCAAAACCACAATGAGGTACCATTTCACACCAGTCAGAATGGCTGCTATCCTCACCAGTTTTAAAGTTTCTCCAATTTAGAGGCTTCTCTGATAGCTCAGTTGGTAAAGAATCCACCTGCAATGCAGGAGACCCCAGTTCGATTTCTGAGTCTGGAAGATCCCTTGAGAAGGGATAGGCTACCCACTCCAGTATTCTGGCCTAGAGAATTCCATGGACTGTACAGTCCATGGGGTCGCAAAGAGTGGGACACGGCGGAGCGACTGTCACTTTTCCAATTCAAGGACCCCTTTGTTCACTTTGTGCTTCTTCTCATGACCTCCACCCGTCCGCCACCCCCACCTCTGCCTGGGATGTCTGTACCGCATAGGAACTCAATGCTTGTTAAACTGCATCTCATAGTAAGCACGTTACAGAGAACAGCACTGTTGCCACCGTGGAAAAGTGAAACAAAACAGAACAACAAAATCTTCCAGGGAAGACATGCGTTTATCTTTAAGCTATGTGGATTTATAACTCCTTACCCACACAAAATGGAAGATGTTGCAAAATGCTGTACAATCACATCTAGTATAGCAATGTGGTTAGGTGACATAGCAAGCAGTAGGGATCAAATGTACAACATTTAGAATATAATTCAGTCATAGTACTGGGTTTTGGAATTTGGTTTTCTAAGCAATTTGCAAATACTATCATTTTAACTTTTGGAAGTACAAACTCTGGCCTTAAATTGTGGTAGCAGTCTCTCCACAGTCTTTAATAATGCCTTGCATTTCTAACAAGGCTTTGTATTTTTCAAAGCTCTTTCACTTTGATTATCTCGTTTGATCTTCACATCAACACCATGATGTACGAAGGGTGCTATTAGTATCTGCATTTTACGGATGAAGTTAGGAGGGATTTGAAAGGATCCGGTCCTAGGCTTAGGCCAAATGGCACACTAGTGACACAGCCAGGGATCTCTAAACCAGAGATTTCTGATTTTCATGAACATTTTGGCATCATTAGATATAAGCTTTATGAGCAACAGTCTTATGCAGATATGTCTTAATTTACATTCATGTGTATACTTTCTCACACAGAGTTCCTTTTAAAAAGTAAAGAAAGGGACTTCCCTGGTGGTCCAGTGGTTAAGAAGCTGCATTTTCACTGCAGGGGGTGTGGGTTTGATCTCTGGTTAGGGAACTAAGATACCACATGCCACACAAAAAAATAGGAAAAAAAAAAAAAAGTAAAGAAAAACCTCCATGGTGCTCATCTCTCTCTGATGTGTAATGATCATAACTTGTTACGTCAGTGCCTGTCATCTGTGGGTAGCAACATGCATTCTAACATTAATTATTCTTTAAAAACATTTCTAGGTTTACTCTATCAGTGTTTCAGAACAATTTTCTCAACCTTAATATTCAAAGAAATAACATTACTTCAAAAATAAAGACCTCCATTTATATGAAATACCTAGAATAGTCAAATACAAAGAGTCAGAAAGTAGAATAAGAGTGCTCCCAGAAACTGAGGAACGGGGGCGGAGGGGCCAGAATGGGAAGTTACTGGACACAGAGTTTAATTGTGGGATGTTGAAAAAGTTCTGGAGATGGATGATGAGGACGCTTGCAGAACAGTATGAATATATTCAGTGCCACAGAACTGCATAGTGAAAAANCTCACCAGTTTTAAAGTTTCTCCAATTTAGAGGCTTCTCTGATAGCTCAGTTGGTAAAGAATCCACCTGCAATGCAGGAGACCCCAGTTCGATTTCTGAGTCTGGAAGATCCCTTGAGAAGGGATAGGCTACCCACTCCAGTATTCTGGCCTAGAGAATTCCATGGACTGTACAGTCCATGGGGTCGCAAAGAGTGGGACACGGCGGAGCGACTGTCACTTTTCCAATTCAAGGACCCCTTTGTTCACTTTGTGCTTCTTCTCATGACCTCCACCCGTCCGCCACCCCCACCTCTGCCTGGGATGTCTGTACCGCATAGGAACTCAATGCTTGTTAAACTGCATCTCATAGTAAGCACGTTACAGAGAACAGCACTGTTGCCACCGTGGAAAAGTGAAACAAAACAGAACAACAAAATCTTCCAGGGAAGACATGCGTTTATCTTTAAGCTATGTGGATTTATAACTCCTTACCCACACAAAATGGAAGATGTTGCAAAATGCTGTACAATCACATCTAGTATAGCAATGTGGTTAGGTGACATAGCAAGCAGTAGGGATCAAATGTACAACATTTAGAATATAATTCAGTCATAGTACTGGGTTTTGGAATTTGGTTTTCTAAGCAATTTGCAAATACTATCATTTTAACTTTTGGAAGTACAAACTCTGGCCTTAAATTGTGGTAGCAGTCTCTCCACAGTCTTTAATAATGCCTTGCATTTCTAACAAGGCTTTGTATTTTTCAAAGCTCTTTCACTTTGATTATCTCGTTTGATCTTCACATCAACACCATGATGTACGAAGGGTGCTATTAGTATCTGCATTTTACGGATGAAGTTAGGAGGGATTTGAAAGGATCCGGTCCTAGGCTTAGGCCAAATGGCACACTAGTGACACAGCCAGGGATCTCTAAACCAGAGATTTCTGATTTTCATGAACATTTTGGCATCATTAGATATAAGCTTTATGAGCAACAGTCTTATGCAGATATGTCTTAATTTACATTCATGTGTATACTTTCTCACACAGAGTTCCTTTTAAAAAGTAAAGAAAGGGACTTCCCTGGTGGTCCAGTGGTTAAGAAGCTGCATTTTCACTGCAGGGGGTGTGGGTTTGATCTCTGGTTAGGGAACTAAGATACCACATGCCACACAAAAAAATAGGAAAAAAAAAAAAAAGTAAAGAAAAACCTCCATGGTGCTCATCTCTCTCTGATGTGTAATGATCATAACTTGTTACGTCAGTGCCTGTCATCTGTGGGTAGCAACATGCATTCTAACATTAATTATTCTTTAAAAACATTTCTAGGTTTACTCTATCAGTGTTTCAGAACAATTTTCTCAACCTTAATATTCAAAGAAATAACATTACTTCAAAAATAAAGACCTCCATTTATATGAAATACCTAGAATAGTCAAATACAAAGAGTCAGAAAGTAGAATAAGAGTGCTCCCAGAAACTGAGGAACGGGGGCGGAGGGGCCAGAATGGGAAGTTACTGGACACAGAGTTTAATTGTGGGATGTTGAAAAAGTTCTGGAGATGGATGATGAGGACGCTTGCAGAACAGTATGAATATATTCAGTGCCACAGAACTGCATAGTGAAAAATAGTTAAAGTGGTAGATCCGTTACCTAACACGAGCTTGTGTACCCAAAACACAGAGGAGTCAAACGAACCAAAATGAGCATGCAGCAGAGAAAGGGTCACTGCAGGGCTCACGCCCAAAACGCCTCCAAACTCCCTGAAGGGCTTCAGCAAAGCATTTTCAAAGGCCGGGTGAGAGATGGGCATCCTGAAGGGTATGTCATCAGCTGGGTACAGTTCTCTGATTGGTTGACAGTGAACAATCCTGAGTCACCAGCAGGCCTGGGGGCTAGGTGCTGATGAGCATCAGGTAGTTAATTTCTTCCATTTGGTGGTGGTTTTCAGCGAATGAAAAACCCAGGAAATATGCATGAGATACTATTAACCAGGCACTACAGAGAGGAGCTACAGCAGAGGATGGGGAGTGGGGTGGAGGGCTGTCCTGGGAAAGCCCCATGGGGTCCTTCTCAGTTATATAGTTTTTTTGTTATGTATATTTTACCACAATTTTTTTAAAGTAGAAAACCACCTCACTTTATTAATATGATCCCCTCTAATAGAAGAAGTCTAATGATAATGTAACTCCTAATCTTTTTTGTTTACTTTTTTAAAAATTCACCTTGCCTAAAAGCCCCTTTACACTTGATGTGGATGAGAAATAATAATCTGTAGGGAGCCCTGGCCTTCATGGGTGGCTCAGCTGATAAAGAATCTGCCTGCAATGTGGGAGCCCCAGCTTTGATCCCTGGGTCAGGAAGATTCCCTGGAGAAGGGAATGGCTACCCACTCTAGTATTCTTACTAAGCTTTTTATAAACTCTAAGATGAGTTTGAGGTTTGCATGAAGAGCTGGGATCCTAGTAGATTTTTTTATTGGGATACGGTTGCTTTGAGCATTCTCTGGCATTGCCTTTCTTTGGGATTGGAATGAAAACTAACCTTTTCCAGTCTTGTGGCCACTGCTGAGCTTTCCAAATTTTCTGGCATATTGAATGCAGCACTTTCACAGCATCATCTTTTAGGATTTGAAATAGCTCAACTGGAATTCCATCATCTCCACTAGCTTTGTTCATAGTGATACTCCCTAAGGCCCACTTGACTTCACACTCCAGGATGTCTGGCTCTAGGTGAGTGATCATACCATTGTGGTTATCTGGGTCATGAAGATCTTTTATGTTCTTCTGTGTATTCTTGCCACGTCTTCTTAATATCGTCAGCTTCTGTTAGGTCCATACCATTTCTGTCCCCCATTGTGCCCATCTTTGCATGAAATGTTCCCTTGGTAGCTCTAACTTTCTTGAAGAGATCTCTAGTCTTTCTCATTCTATTATATTCCTCTGTTTCTCTGCATTGATTCTGCTTCATTGACTACGCCAAAGCCTTTGACTGTGTGGATCACAACAAATCGTGGAAAATTCTTAAAGATGGGAATACCGAACCACATTAACTGCCTCCTGAGAAACTGTATGCAGGTCAAGAAGCAACAGTTAGAACCAGACATGGAACAACAGACTGGTTCCAAATTGGGAAAGGAGAATGTCAAGGCTGTATATTGCCACCCTGCTTATTTAACTTCTGTGCAGAGTACATCATGTGAAATGCTGGGCTGGATGAAGCACAAGCTTGAAATCAAGATTGCAGGGAGAAATATCAATAACCTCAGATATGCAGATGATACTACCCTTATGGCAGAAAGTGAAGGAGAACTAAAGAGCCTCTTGGTGAAAGTGAAAGAGGAGAGTGAAAAAGCTGGCTTAAAACTCAATGTTCAAAAAACTAAGATCATGGCATCCAATCCCATCACTTCATGGCAAATAGATGGAGAAACAATGGAAACAGTGAAAGATTTTCTTTTCTTGGACTCTAAAATCACTGCAGATGGTGACTGCAGCCATGAAATTAAAAGACACTTGATCCTTGGAAGAAAAGCTATGACCAACCTAGACAGCATATTAAAAACAGAGACATTACTTTGTCAACAAAGGTCCATCTAGTCAAAGCTATGTTTTTTCCAATAGTCATGTATGGATGTGAGAGTTGGACTATAAAGAAAGCTGAGTGCCAAAGAACTGATGCTTTTGAACTGTAGTGTTGGAGAAGACTCTTGAGAGTCCCTTGGGCTGCAAGGAGATCCAACCAGCCTATCCTAAAGGAGATCAGTCCTGGGTGTTCATTGGAAGGACCGATGTTGAAGCTGAAACTCCAATACTTGGGCCACCTGATGCAAAGAGCTGACTCATTTGAAAGACCCTGATGCTGGGAAAGATTGAGGGTAGAAGGAAAAGGGGACGACAGAGGATGAGATGATTGGATGGCATCACTGACTCGATGGACATGAGTTTGAGTGAGCTCCAGGAGTTGGTGATGGACAGGGAGGCCTGGCGTGCTGCACTTCATGGGGTCACAAAGAGTCAAACACAACTGAGCGACTGAACTGAACTAACAGTTGCTTTACAATATTTTGTTTCTGCTGTACAATGAAGTGAATCAGCTGTATGTATGCACATACCCCTCCCTCTTGGACCTCCCTCCTGCCTCCATCCCACCCAATCCAGGTCCCCACAGAGCACTGAGCTGAGCTCCTTGTGCTATACAGCTTCCCACTAGCTAGCTATTTTACACATGGTAGTGGATTCTACTAGATTTACTAATCAAGTGCTTCCTATCTGCCAAGTACTGACTAAATGATTTTACCTATTATTTTGTGTAATCATCTAAGTAGCTCCAAGTGAAAACAGATGAGAAACTGAGTTATAAGAAGATTAAGTTACTTGCTCAAGCCTAAATAGCCAAACGTCTTTTTGGACTTCTATCAAAACTCTGAGACTGACTCCCCAGGAGGCCATAGAATCTCCCTTTAAGAAGGAAGGGTCTAAGCATTTGTCACTGGTTTCAAAAGAATTTGCAGCAACACATGCCTGAATTTTGCAAAAATTACACAGTTAACATTGTAGGCAAAAGAATGATGGGGTTTGACCACAAGTTTTTCTAGAATTGGGTGGAGTCCCAAAAGGAAAAGATTGATGTAAAGCTTGGAAATTTTACTTTGGATTACTTAGATCAAGTAAAACTCGAAAGTTTTTAAGACCCACTAAAGTCTACGTAAGCCCAGATCATCTACATGCAGACTGCAGGATGCTGTGGTTAGTCAAGTTACAGCTCTGATAACCACCATCATGTTCGGAGTAAACAAATAGCAATTCTGGGGCTTGCAGAGAAGCCATGGAAAACCCTGAGAGGGGCTTTTACTTTGAATTAAAGGCAACTATAAGCCACCAAAGCGCTGACTATCAACATGTTTACATTTTGTCTGATGGGGGGTGGGGTAAATGCAAAAGAGTTTGAGTGACTCTCAAAGCTGCTGCCTGTGGTGTGGTCAAAGCAGCCTAGCAGTGTCCAGGGGAGGTGTACTGGAGAAATGCAATGAAAGGATCCAGCTACACACAGTGAGAGGCTCAGACGGTTCAAGGAGAACTTGAATTTGGCTTGGGCAGGTATCACCCTCTGTTGGGCACATGTGGAAGGAAGGGACACTTAAGTCAGTAACAGGTCTCACTCAGAGCAACATAGGGTGTACAGAAAATTGCCAAAAGTCTGGTTTATGATCATCCAAAGTGTCTGTCTAAATATGGGGAATGGATGACAGAATTTTGTTGAAGATTTCTCACTAAATGTCACACTGAGTGTCTTAGGGTAGAATGGATTGTATTGAGTAACAGAGAAAATGTTATAACCATCAGAGAGAACTTGCAGTCATACACTTTAATACCTAACGCTTGCTAAATTCTACCATTCTAAGTAAGACAGAGCATTGAGATAAGCAAATACCCCCTTCTCCCCCAGGACTGGGTAATTCAATGGGAGTAAATGAACCAATAGGAAGTAAGCTCCCTGCTTCCTGGGAAGCAGGCTAAGAGGAGCAGGGGGAAGAGAGAGTGAGGAAGACTATAAGAATTCGAAGCTATGACCACAGGCCAGGGCTCTGGTGATTTCTGTGACATCCATCCTGGGCACATGACTCCCCTGGAGTTTATCCCACTCTTTATACACTTCCCAGAGCCTTGACAGAGACTGGAAGAGCTGACATGAGATCTAGGGCAAGTCACATCATAATCACTGCCATTTGCTACATCCATTCATAGGCAAAGGATGCTGGGACCATTAGGTATACTGCCCTGGGTTAAGAGGTCAAAGAAAAAGGTTTTCATAATGAGTGCCATTTCTTTCTTTGTTCACTTTGCCTATTACATAGTTTAATTACTTTTTGAAGTGTCTGATGCTGAGTATGAAACTCAAAAGAATCATGATCGTGAGTTATAGAGGAAAGGTAACTTTCCTCTGGCTAGTTCCTAGAAGCTATTTTGCAACATGATGCAATACTTTGTTTCCAGTTAATTGGACTGTCTACAGTAGAACCCAAACTGGGGGATGGGTGGGTGGGGAGGAAAGAACTAGGTGCATGATTTCTAGCCAAATAGTCTGGGGTTTGGAGCAAGGATCACCTGAAGCCATAGCTAAAATGTTAGGCAAGAAAACTGAGGCAAGAGTCCAGCTGTATGGATTTTGGCAACACAAGAAGATTAAGGAAACAGTGCTCACAGTCAGAGAGCTGAGAATAGAAATTCAGGCTGTCACTTCCATTAGTGTAGCCCTCGACAAGTGCCTTGATTTCTCTAAGGCTCTGTGTCTTCATGTGGAAAATGGGCACAATAATAATCTCATAGGTATATTGTGAGAATTAAGCTATATAAAGTACATTGTTGTTATTCAGTTGATAAGTCACCTCTGACTCTCTTGCAACCCCATGCACTGTAGCCTGCCAGGCTCCTCTGTCCCTGGGATTTTCCAGGCAAGAATACTGGAGTGGGTTGCCATTTCCTTCTCCAGGGGTCTTCCCAACTCAGGGATCAAACCCACAACACCTTTATTGGTTAGTGGATTCTTTACCACTGAGCCACCTGGAAGCCCATAAAATATATAGGTTGAAAATAAACACTTCTTTCCTTTTATAAGCTTCCTGAAAAACCTAAAGTCAACAGAAGGAAGGAAATAATAAAGATCACAGAGGAAATAAATGAAACGGAGATTTTAAAAATAGGAAAAAAATCAATAAAACCAAGAGTTGGTTTTTTGTAAGGGTAAACAAAATTGACAAACCTCTGATCAGGATCACCAAGAATAAAATAAAGAGGACTCAAATAAACAAAATAAGAAATTAAAGAAGGGAAATAGCAACCAGTACCACACACAAAAAATAAGTAAATAAGAGAATACTATGAACAATTATTCAACGAATTGGACAACCTAGAAAAAAAATGAACACGTTTCTGGAAACAGCCCACCAAAACTGAATCAAGAGGAAACATATAAGTTAAACAGATCAATTACTACAAGTAAAATATTAAAAAAAAAAAAGAAAGATAACAAACAATCTCCTTGCAGACAAATGTCTAGGACCACATGGCTTCACTGGGGAATTCTACCAAACATACGAACAAGAACTTAAACTGATCCTTCTCAAACTCTTCCAAGAGGCTGAAGTGGAGATAACACTCTCAAGGTCATCCTATGAAGCCACCATCACCCTGATACCAAAACTTGAGAGAGACACTACCAAAGAAGAAAATTACAGGGCAGTTTCTTTGATGAATATAGATGCAAAACTTCTCAAAAAATAACTGAATCTAACAACACATGAAAAAGATCATATACCACAATGAAGTTGGATTCATTCATCCCTTGGACCCAGGGTCATAAGGATGGTTCAATACATACAAGTCAATCCATGTGCTATATACACCACATCAACAAAAGAAAAAAAACACATAATCATTTCAATAAATGCAGAAAAGGTATTTGATAAAATTCAACAACCATTCCAGAGAAGGCAATGGCAACCCATTCCAGTACTCTTGTGTGGAAAATCCCAAGGACAGAGGAGCCTGGTAGGCTGCAGTCCACGGGGTGGCAAAGAGTAGGGCACGACTGAACGGCTTCACTTTCACTTTTCACTTTCATGCATTGGAGAAGGAAATGGCAACCCATTCCAGTATTCTTGCCTGGAGAATTCCAGGGACAGAGGAGCCTAGTGGGCTGCTGGCTATGGGGTCACACAGAGTTAGACACGACTAAAGCGACATAGCAGCAGCAGCTGCAACATCCATTCATGATGAAAACTCTTACCATAGTGGCTATAGAAGGAACATATCTCAACATAATAAAAGCTATTTATGACAAACCCATAGCCAATGTAATACTCAATGGTGAAAAGCTGAAAGCCTTCTCATTAAAAGCTGTGGTATATGATTTTACCACTCTTATCACTTTTATTCAGCATAGTCTTGGAAGTCCTAGCCAGAACAATCAGAAAAGAAACAGAAATAAAAAGTGTCCAAATTGGAAAGGATAGATAAAACTGTCATTATATGCAGATGACATGATACTATATATAGAAAACCCTAAAGACACCATGCAAAAGCTATGAGAACTGATAAACCCAGAAAGGTAGCAGCATACAAGATCAACATACAGAAATAAGTTGCATTTCTTTACGCTAACAATGAAATATCAGAAAGGGAAAGTCAAAGAACAATCCTTTTTAAAATTGCATCAAAAAATAAAATACTTAGGTATAAATCTGACCAGGGAGGTGAAAGACTTATAAGCTAAGAACTATAAAACATGATAAAGGAAACTGAAGGTGATTCAAAGAAATGGAAAGATATCCCATGCTCTTAGATTGGAAGGGTTAATATTGTTAAGATGGCCATATTGCCCAAAGCAATCTATAAATTTAATGACATCCCTATTAAATTACCCATGACATTTTTCACAGAACTAGAATAATCCTAAAATTTATATGAAGCCCATTTAAGACTCAGAATTACAAAAGCAATCCTGAGGAAAAAGAACAAAGTTAGAGGCACAGCCTCCCAGACTTTAGACAATACTACAAAGCTACAGTAATCTAAACAGTGTGGTATCAGCACAAAAACAGACATATGGATCAATGAACAGAATAAAGAGCCCCAAAATAAGTCCACACACCTATGGTCAATTAATCTTTGACAGAGGAGGCAAGAATATACAATGGAGAAAAAACAGTCTCTTCAGCAAGTGGTGTTGGGAAAGCTGGACAGTTGTATGTAAACTAATGAAGTTAGAACAATCCCTTGCACAACACACAAAAATAAACTCAAAATGGCTTAAGGATGTAAGTATAAGACGTGATACCATAAAACTCCTAGAAGAGAACATAGACAGAACATTCTCTGACATAAATTGCACCAATGTTTTCTTAGGTCAGTCTCTCAAGGCAAGAGGAATAAAAGCAAGATAAACAAACAGGACCTAATCAAACTTACAAACTTTTGCACAGCAAGGGAAACCATAAATAAAATGAAAAGGCAGTCTATGGACTGGGAGAAAATATTTGAAAACTATGCAACCAATAAGGACGTAACTTCCAAAATATATAAACAGCTCTTAAAACTCAGTAACAATTATATTAAAAAAAAAAACCCACCCAATCAAAAGATGGGCAGGAAAGCAGAATAGACATTTCTCCAAAGAAGAAATGTCATACAGATGGCCAATAGGTACATGAAAGATGCTCAGTATTGCTAATTATTAGAGAAATGCAAATCAAAACAACAATTGAGAAATCATCCCACATTAGTCAGAATGGCCATCCTCAAAAAGTCTACAAATAATAAAAGCTGGAAGGGGTGTGGAGCTAAGAGAACCCTTGCACTACTGATGGGAGTGTAAATTCTCTCTACGGAGAACAGTATAGAGGTTCCTTTTAAAAAAAAAATAGAGTTATCATATAACCCAGCAATCCCATTTTTGAAGATTGAGAACAGTCTTAATTTTAAAAGGTACATGTATACCAATGTTCATAGCAGGACAATTTACAATAGCCACGACGTGGAAGCAACCTAAATGTCCATCAACAGGTGAATGAATGCATAAAGATGTGGTACATATATAAAATGGAATACTACTCAGTTATAAAAAATGAGAGTCCCTGGGACTGCAAGGGGAGCCAACCAGTCCATCCTGAAGGAGATCAGTCCTGAATGTTCATTGGAAGGACTGATGTTGAAGCTGAAACTCCAGTGATTTGGCCACCTGATATGAAGAGCTGACTCATTTGAAAAGACCTGATGCTGGGAAAGATTGAGAGCAGGAGGAGAAGGGGACGACAGAGGATGAGATGGTTGGATGGTATCACTGACTCAATGGACATGAGTTTGGGTACACTCTGGGAGTGGGTGATGGTCAGGGAGGCCTGGCATGCTTGTGGTTCATGGGATTGCAAAGAGTCAGACACAACTGAGTGACTGAACTGAACTGAACTGAACTGAAAAAAAAAATGAAGGAAAAAGAGTGAAATAATGCCATTTGCAGCAACATGAATGGGCCTACAGATTATCATACTAAGTGAAATAAGTCAGAGAAAGACAAATATCATATGATATCACATGTGGAATCTAAAATATGATACAAATGAACTTATAAAAGAGAAACAGACTCACAGACATGGAAAACAAATTTACGGTTACCAAAGGGAAAAGGTGTGGGGAGAGAGATAAGTTAGAAGTTTGAGATTAGCAGATACAAACTACTATATATAAAATAAACAGCAAGGTCCTACTGTATAGCAATGGGAACCACATTCAATATCTTGCAATAAACTACAATGGAAGAATCTGCACATACACACACACACATATATATGAATCACTTTGTTGTACACCAGAAACTAGCGAAACATTGTAAATTAACTACTTTCATAAGAAAAGAAAAGGAATTAAAAGATTATAAGCTCCTTGAAAGCAAAGAATGAATATTAGCAGCACAGCAATGGCTGAATAAAAAGAGTGTTAAGTAAATGTTTACTAATAAATGAAAGAAGAAAAACCCAAACCAATGTATTCCAAGACCCTACCCCCAGGTAAGGCTAAGGTTGCTAATCTATACCCATTCTCATTCTTACCACTCAAAGTGAAGTTACAAACCCTTGACATCACCTGGGAACTTCTTAGCAACACACATTATCTAACCCCAGTCGAGGACTAATGAATCCGAAGATCCACTGTGGCTTGATCCCCAGGAGATCTGTTTACAGGTGACACTTTGAGAAGCATCGCTTAGTCAGGAGTAATGGGAGGAATGAGCAGGCCTGAATCTCCTGGAGGAGGGCACCTTGTGGCTCCAACCGGGAGGGACCGGGGAAGACAGGATCTGTCAGGTGGTGTCCAGAGTGATTTCTCAAATTGTGACCACTGTCCATCAGGGCCCGGGCTGATGGCCAGACAGCTCTGCATCAGAGGAGCTAGGACTTCAGGCTGGCTGGCTGCAGACTGCAGTAAAGTGTGAGCAGAGGTGGGGGGTACTTCCCAGATGGCGCTAGTGGTAAAGAACCTGCCTGCCAGTGAAGGGAACACAGGCGATGTGGGTTTGATCCCTGGGTTGGAAAGATCCCTTGGAGAAGAAAATGGCAACCCACTCCAGTATTCTTGCTTGGAAAATTCCATGGACAGAGGAGCCTGGGAGTTACAGTCCACGGGTTCACGAAAAGTCGGACACGACTGAGTGACTGAGCATGCGTGCCCATGGGCAGAGGTGGAGTTACAGAGCCTCAGCCCGGGCTCGAAGGCAATGTCCAGAGGTCAAGGAAGTAAGAAGTCAAGTCCAGGGTATCAGGTGAGAGAATCTAAAACCGGTTATGCTGGTGCACAGAGCCAGAGTCTAGAGAACAGAAACAGACACTTCTACTAATACTCAGGGCTTTCCAGGTGGCGCTCGTGGTAAAGAACCCACCTGCCAATGCAGGAGACGTGAGACACACAGGCTTGATCCCTGGGTTGGGAAGATCCCTTGGAGGAGAAAATGGCAACCCACTCCAATATTCTTGCCTGGAGAGCCCCATGGACAGAGGGGCCTGGCGGGGTACAGAGGGGTCTCAAAGAATCGGACATGACTGAAGTGACTTGGCACGCACACGCTAATACTCACTGAGCAGCTGACGGGTTAGACAGTGAGCTCTCCCTTCAGGAAAGCCTGCTCCTCGTTCTGGGTCTCCCCGCTTCACTGTGTAGGTGGGCGCACCTTTGCAGCGCTGTTTCTGTAGTCCACGACGGGGCTCGACATTACAGTGAGGGCAGGCGTGACACTTGCTAGGAGGTTCCTGTCCTACTTATTGAGAGACAACAGTGTGGGAAAGTGAGCATTTCAGAGACTAGCTTTGCAATTTTTGTGGAAAACTGGGTAGGTATTCCCAGGGCCTTTTGCTCACACCCTAGCCCTGTGTTTTTTCAGTCAGGAGTGGGCTGTGCTTCAGGAGATAATAGGAGATAATAGATAATGCTTCAGGCATCTTCAGCATCAGACATCTTCTAGTCACCCAGATACACTGACTGATATACGGCAGTAGAAGTGAAAGATCCAGGTACTGGGGGAAGTGTGCTTAGAAAATGCAAAATGAGACACACTTTTAAAATGTTGGTAGGTCCATGGGATAGCTGCCTACGAAGGGGTCACAGGGATTGGCAGATGTTTCTTATGATGACAGTTTTTTCGGACCCCACCCTGACCTTCTGCCACACTAAGAGTTTAGAAAACATATGGCTACTATGGAGAACAATATGAAGATCCTTAAAAAACTAAAAATAGAACTGCCATTCAGTTCAGTTCAGCTCAGTTCAGTCACTCAATCATGGCGTGCCTGTCCATCACCAACTGCTGGGGCTTGCTCAAACTCATGTCCATCGAGTTGGTGATGCCATCCAACCATCTCATCCTCTGTCGTCCCCTTCTCCTCCCGCCTTCAATCTTTCCCAGTATCAGGGTATTTTCCAATGAGTCAGTTCTTCACCTCAGGTACCCAAAGTATTGGAGCTTCAGCTTCAGCATCAGTCTTGCCAATGAATATTCAGGACTGATATCCTTTAGGACTGAATGGTTTGATCTGCTTGCAGTCCAGGGGACTCTCAAGAGTTCTGCATTACCAAAGTTCAAAAGCATCAGTTCTTCAGTGTTCAACTTTCTTTATAGTCCAACTCTCACATCCATACATGACTCCTGGAAAAACCATAGCTTTGACTAGATGGACCTTTGTTGACAAAGTAATATCTCTGTTTTTTAATATGCTGTCTAGGTTGGTCATAGCTTTTCTTCCAAGGAGCAAGTGTCTTTTAATTTCATGGCTGCAGTCACCATCTGCAGTGATTTTGGACCCCAAGAAAAGTAAGTCTGTCACTGTTTTCATTGTTTCCCCATCTATTTGCCATGAAGCGATGGGACTGGATGCCATGATCTTAGTTTTTTGAATGTTGAGTTTTAAGCCAGCTTTTTCACTCTCCTCTTTCACTTTCACCAAGAGGCTCTAGTTCTTCTTCAGTTTCTGCCATAAGGGTGGTGTCATCTGCATATCTGAGGTTATTGATATTTCTCCCTGCAATCTTGATTCAAGCTTGTGCTTCGTCCAGCCTGGCATTTCACATGATGTACTCTGCATAGAAGTTAAATAAGCAGGGTAACAATATACAGCCTTGACATAGTCCTTTCCCGATTTGGAACCAGTCTGTTGTTCCATGTCTGGTTCTAACTGTTGCTTCTTGACCTGCATACAGTTTCTCAGGAGGCAGTTAATGTGGTCCGGTATTCCCATCTCTTGAGGAATTTTCTCCAGTTTGTTGTGATGGACACAGTCAAAGGCTTTGGCGTAGTCAATAAAGCAGAAGTAGATGTTTTTCTGGAACTCTCTTGCTTTTCCTATGACCCAACAGATGTTGGCAATTTGATCTCTGGTTTCTCTGCCTTTTCTAAGTCCAACTTAGAAAAGGAACTTAGATCTGGAAGTTCATGGTTCACATACTATTGAAGCCTGACTTGGAGAATTTTGAGAATTACTTTACTAGTGTGTGAGATGAGTGCAATTGTGTGGTAGTTTGAATATTCTTTGGCATTGCCCTTCTTTGGGATTGGAATGAAAACTGTCTTTTTCCAGTTCTGTGGCCACTGATGAGTTTTCCAAATTTGCTGGAATATTGAGTGCAGCACTTTCACAACATCATCTTTTAGGATTTGAAATAGCTCAACTGGAATTCCATCACCTCCACTAGCTTTGTTCATAGTACTGTTTTAAAGCCCATTTGACTTCTCATTCTAGGATGTCTAGCTCTAAGTGAGTGATCACACCATCGTGGTTATCTGGGTCATGAAGATCTTTTTTGTAGAGTGCTTCTGTGTATTCTTGCTACCTCCTCTTAATATCTTCTGCTTTTGTTGGGTCCATACCATTTATGTTCTTTATTGAGCCCATCTTTGCATGAAATATTCCTTTAGTATCTCTAGTTACCATCAGAACTATCATAAGACCCAGCAATCCCACTACTGGGCATGTGCCCTGAGGAAACCATAACTCAAAAAGACACATGCACCCCAGTGTTCACTGCAGCACTATTAACACTACCCAGGACAACAGAAGTAATTTGATGTTCACAGACAGATGAATGGATAAAGATGTGGTACATATATACAATGGCATGTCACTCAGCCATTAAAAGAAGCAAAACTGGGTCATTTGTAGAGACAAGGACCTAGATAGAGTCTGTCGTACGGAGTAAAGTAAGTCATAAAAACAAATGTAGTATATTAATGCATACCTGTGAAATGAATATGGTACAGATTAACCTATTTGCAAGGTAAGAATAGAGACTCAGAAGCAGAGAACAAATAGATGGACACAGGGTAGGGGGCAAAAGAGGGGTGGGATGAACTGGGAGATTGGGATTGACATACATCCACTACCATGTGTAAAACAGATAGCTAGAGGGAAACTGCTGTATCAAACCGGGGGCTCAGCGTGGTGCTCTTTGATGACCTAGAGGGGTNACACTGCACTGGAAAGCTACTTTACTCCAGTAAAAAAGGAAGCGCTCTTAACCCCAGTAACCATATTTGACATTAACATTAGGTAATCTTCTGACAGTTTAACAAGGAATTATTCACAACTTACCTGATGACAAAATTACAACCGTAAAACATAGTGTTTGGTAATTCTAAGGCATCTCTGTGGTGGACAAACAAATCTCTCCCAAAAGACCATCTAACGGGGGAAAAAAACCACCTAATAAATATGAATTAACATTGTGCTAAAATTTTTCTGAATATGCAAGAATTTAAGTAGACAGATTCCAAAACTGGCTCTCCTTCTTAGTATGTAGGCAGTAAATTACTAAGAAAAACTCATTATGTCTTGAGATAGTATTACCCCTAAAATTACTTTTACAAGCATTGTAGAATGATTCAGCAGGTTAACTTGACACTTCTTAAGTATCATTTTATTTCAAGTAACACTTCCTGGTAAACAGGTTTTTAATTAAAATGGAAAATTATATTTGTGTCCCTGAAAGATAAGAAACTACAGGCTATTTAACTATCTACAGTTTTTATCTTTCCTTATGTTTGGCACCAGTTACAAAGGAAAACTACCTGCAAAGGATAATTTCTCCCACAATAATCCCTTCCAGGACTTAACAATTTATAGTGTTCACACATATGATTTCATTTGATCCTCTCAACAGTCCTGTAAGGCAGGTATAACAAGAATTAGCATTAACTTCATTTTATATGTGAGGAAGCTACATGACTTGCTCATGGTCATCCTTCAAGTGGGGTTCAGCCAGATCTTGAACCCCAAGTTGGTGACCCTGGGACTATCTCAGTGTTATTAGCATCAGGTAAGCCATGGCTAAGTCTACACTACAGAGGGACCTTGAGAGTCTTCTAGAGCAGTGATTCTCAAACTGTATTTCTTAGAAACATAAAGGTCCACAGTGATACTTGGGAAGCCACTCTGGGAAAGTGAGAAGTCTGGGTCCTGGGCTACTATTCCAAACAAACTCTGTGTTTATGTCTCCTACACTGGTCTCAGGTAAAATTTCTTTGGAAGGAAATATTCTACTGCCTTCAGAAGATGTTTGAAACTCCAGAATATTAATCTAAACTACTCATTTTATAGATTGGAAAAGACTCATAAAGATCACATAATTTATCCTTGTTCACACTCAATTAAGACTAGAAACCAGTCTTTTTGATTGGGATAAAAGTTAATCCTCTGAGTATGGTGCTTTGTCTGCCTCTGAAGTTCTCTGACTTTAGTGTGTAATCAAGAACACTTGCAGGGCTGGTCACAGAGTTCTGAGTCCTCTCCCCTGCCTTCCTCCACTGACAGAGGTTCTATTCAATAGGGCTGGGGTCAGGTCTGAGAACTTGCATTCCAGGTGATACTGATGCTGCTGAACCAGAGAACACATTTTGAGAACCACTTGTCTACAGGATATAAAACAACAGAAAAGTCAACTACATTGGCCAGCTAATTGTTAGATTTCATCCACTTTATTTCAGTCTGGGAAAATGGTAAAAAGGAAGTTCCTCCTTCAGAATTTATAAACTCATTGCTTTCACCATATTACTACACATTCCTCAACAGCTAGCATTGATATTCTATCACATCAAAGATCCTAAATGATCCATGTAGCCAATGGCATTGGTGTTCCAGCCCATAGCCCCTTACCAGCTTCTGAGTTCATCTGCAATTGCACTGGGTGGTTTACATGCTCACTGCCAGTCTCCCACCTCAACAGCTAACATTTTTTTGTGTCTCTGTCTGGGGACTTTCTTTAGTCAACAAGAGCGTGCTCAGTCCACAACCACTGTGTGTGTGTCTGTGTAATTAATATCCCCACTTTCCAGGGTGACCTTCAAACAACGAGGCCATGACGCTGCAGAAAAATACTCCAGAGTCCCTCTGGGGGACAACTGTGAAGAGATTGTTCAAATGACTCCTCAGAGGGCGCCTAGTGAGACTGAGCCCCAGTCTCCCACAGCATCAACTTGCTCATTAATGCACCCTTTCCTGGCATTTCTCCCTTTCCATCCACTCCTCCCCCTTCCTTACTTGTGCTTCCAGGGATCACTTCCTACATAAACTATCTGGATTGTAAGCTCTTATCTCAGAATCTGCTTTTGGGGAAATACAAATGAAGATGCTCTAAGTTCTTCACGAAATTCATGGAAGCATCACCTGCTGTCAGACCCATATCTGCTTTTTTTCACCTCTCCATATTCTATGCCCGAGGGCTTTATTTGCAGGTTTGGGGGCTGGCTAACCCAAGTTCACAAAGAGTCAGACACAACTGAGCGACTGAACTGACTGAACTGAACCCAAGTTCAACTGTGTGTTGCAAAGCAGAAACATTACTCTGCCTACAAAGGTTCATATAGTCAATGCTTTGGTCTTTCCAGTAGTCATGTATGGTGGTGACAGCTGGACTGTAAAGAAGGCAGAAGATCAAAGAATTGATGCCTTAGGACTATAGTGCTGGAGAAGACTCCTAAAAGTCCGTTGGACAGTAAGGAGATCAAACCAGCCGATCTTAAGGAAGATCAACCCTGAATATTCATTGGAAGGACTGATGCTAATGCTGAAGCACCAGTATTTTGGTCATCTGATGTGGACAGATGACTCATTGGAAAAGTCCCTGATGGTGGGAAAGATTGAGGACAGAAGGAGAAGAGGGCATCAGAGGATGAGATTGGATGGCATCACCGATGCAAGGAACATGAACTCGGTGATGGTGAGGGACAGGGAGGCCTGGCGAGCTGCAGTCCACGGGGTTGCAAAGAGTCAGACACGACTGGGCGACTGAAGAACAACAACAACAAAGCCAAGTTCAGTGCACTCAGTGGGTGTTAAATGATACGATTGTTGCTGCCATAACAGTAGCAAAAATACAGACTGTTGAATCACATGCAGATACTCATGACTCATTAATTGTACACCTAAATAGTCACTCTTTAGAAAGAGGCCCAAGTTCATGTAGTACCAGATCTGTGAAGGATGACAGCTGAAAAAACCTGGCATTATGAATATTTTTCAGGCATGACTATAAAAAGCAACCATCAATTCTGAAATGGAGATAAGTTTCCTTTTGTACTGTTAAAGCAAGATTAACCTTCAGCAAATATTTACATTTAAGGAGTGGAGTTTCAGCAGTGATGACATCAACATTTGTCAAACTGCAGTTTGAATCTCAATTTAAAAAACAAACTTTCTCAGAAACAATTAAATTGTCCTCAAATTGGAGCCAAATAGTGGAGACAGATCCCTTTGGTTTAAAACATAATTAAATTAATCAAATTGTATCCTAAATAATAGAGCTATTTCATGTATTTAATTTCACTTGTTGTTGGTGGATTAATTTTTAAAGAAAACAGCCTCATTGTGGCATAACTGACATATAATACCAGTACAAATTTTGACATATGCATGCACCCAAGAAACCACTGTGCCGGCTTGGTTTTGAAAGCAAGTCTACCTAATTTTAAGTGTATATCATTTTAAAATCCAATTTCTGGAATAATCTATTAATTATACTTATATAGTGACCATTATGAGCTAAAGCTCTTTACATTACTCCCTATTTTAAATGGCTATGTGAGTATGCTCCAAAGTACATAGGTGCAAAACAAATAAATTCCATTCCCCAGAATTTAGAGGTGTATCTTGCAAATAGTATTAACAATAAGAGCTACTACTTACTTGAGTTAGACAAGGCTGTGGTCTGTGTAATCAGACTGGCTAGTTTTCTGTGATTATCATTTCAGTGTGTCTGCCCTCTGATGCCCTCTTGCAACACCTACCATCTTACTTGGGTATCTCTTACCTTGAATGTGGGATATCTCTTCACAGCTGCTCCAGTAAAGCACAGCCACTGCCCCTTACCTTGGACGATGTCGAGCCTCATGACTATGAATGTGGAGTAGCTCCTCTCGGCCCTCCTGCGCCCATGCATCTGCTGCCCCTTGGACGTGGGGTAGGTCCTCTTGGCCGCCACCCCTGACCTCGGACGTGGGGTAGCTCCTCTCGGCCGCTCCTGTGATGTTGCACCCTGGCACTCTCGGTCGCCACCCCTGACCTTGGGGATGGGTTAGCTCCTCTCACCTGCGCTTCAGCATGGTCCGTCACAGCTGCGGCATTTCAGAAAACTAGCCAATCTGATCACGTGGACCACAGCCTTGTCTAACTCAGTGAAACTAAGCCATGCGGTATGGGGCCACCCAAAATGGGCGGGTCATGGTAGAGAGGTCTGACAGAATGTGGGCCACTGGAGAAGGGAGTGGCAAACCACTTCAGTATTCTTGCCTTGAGAGCCCCATGAACAGTATGAAAAGGCAAAATGATAGGATACTGAAAGAGGAACTCCCCAGGTCGGTAGGTGCCCAATATGCTACTGGAGATCAGTGGAGAAATAGCTCCAGAAAGAATGAAGGGATAGAGCCAAAGCAAAAACAATACCCACTTGTGGATGTGACTGGTGATAGAAGCAAGGTTTGATGCTGTAAAGAGCAATATTGCATAGGAACCTGGAATGTTAGCTCCATGAATCAAGGCAAATTGAAAGTGGTCAAACAGGAGATGGCAAGAGTAAACATCAACATTCTAGGAATCAGCAAACTAAAATGGACTGGAATGGGTGAATTGAACTCCGATGACCATTATATCTACTACTGCGGGCAGGAATCCCTCAGAAGAAATGGAGTAGCCATCATGGTCAACAAAAGAGTCCGAAATGCAGTACTTGGATACAATCTCAAAAATGACAGAATGATCTCTGTTCGTTTCCAAGGCAAACCATTCAATATCATGGTAATCCAAGCCTATGCCCCAACCAGGAACACTGAAGAAGCTGAAATTGAATGGTTCTGTGAAGACCTACCTACAGGACCTTTTAGAACTAACACCCAAAAAAGATGTCCTTTTCATTATAGGGGACTGGAATGCAAAAGTAAGAAGTCAAGAAACACCTGAAGTAACAGGCAAATTTGGCCTTGGAATGCAGAATGAAGAAGGGCAAAGACTAATAGAGTTTTGCCAAAAAAATGCACTGGTCATAGCAAACACCCTCTTCCAACAACACAAGAGAAGACTCTACACATGGACATCACCAGATGGTCAACAGTGAAATCAGATTGATAATATTCTTTGTAGCCACAGATGAAGAAGCTCTATACAGTCAACAAAAACAAGACCAGGAGCTGACTGTGGCTCAGATCATGAACTCCTTATTGCCAAATTGAGACTTAAATTGAAGAAAGTAGGGAAAACCACTAGACCATTCAGGTATGACCTAAATCAAATCCCTTATGATTATACAGTAGAAGTGAAAAAGAGATTTAAGGTACTAGATCTGATAGACAGAGTGTGACATTGTACAGGAGATAGGGATCAAGACCATCCCGATGGAAAAGAAATACAAAAAAGCAAAATGGCTGTCTGGGGAGGCCTTACAAATAGCTGTGAAAAGAAGAGAGGCAAAAAGCAAAGGAGAAAAGGAAATATAAAAGCATCTGAATGCAGAGTTCCAAAGAATAGCAAGGAGAGATAAGAAAGTCTTCCTCAGTGATCAATGCAAAGAAATAGAGGAAAACAATAGAATGGGAAAGACTAGAGATCTCTTCAAGAAAATTAGAGATATCAAGGGAACATTTCATGCAAAGATGGGCTCGATAAAAGACAGAAATGGTGTGGACCTAACAGAAGCAAAAGATATTAAGAAGAGGTGGCAAGAATACACAGAAGAACTATGCAAGAAAGATCTTCACGACCCAGATAATCACGATGGTGTGATCACTCACCTAGAGCCAGACATCCTGNAGCAGTGGCCACAGGACTGGAAAAGGTCAGTTTTCATTCCAATTCCAAAGAAAGACAGTCCCAAAGAATGCTCAAACTACTGTACAATTGCACTCATCTCACACGCTAGTAAAGTAATGCTCAAAATTCTCCAAGCCAGGCTTCAGCAATACGTGAACTGTGAACTTCCTGATGTTCAAGCTGGTTTTAGAAAAGGCAGAGAAACCAGAGATCAAATGGCCAACATCTGCTGGGGATCATCAAAAAGGCAAGAGAGTTTCAGAAAAACATCTACTTCTGCTTTATTGACTATGCCAAAGTCTTTGACTGTGTGGATCACAATAAACTGTGGAAAATTTTGAAAGAGATGGGAATACCAGACCACCTCACCTGCCTCTTGAGAAACCTGTATGCAGGTCAGGAAGCAACAGTTAGACCTGGACATGGAAAAACAGACTGGTTCCAAATAGGAAAAGGAGTATGTCAACGCTGTCTATTGTCACCCTGCTTATTTAAATTATATGCAGAGTATATCAGTACTGGGCTGGAAGAAGCACAAGCTAGAATCAAGATTGTTGGGAGAAATATCAATCACCTCAGATATGCAGATGACACCACCCTTATGGCAGAAAGTGAAGAGGAACTAAGAAGCCTCTTCATGAAAGTGAAAGAGGAGAGTGAAAAAAGTTGGCTTAAAGCCCAACAGTCAGAAAAGTAAGATCATGGCATCTGGTCCCATCACTTCATGGGAAATAGATGGGGAAACAATGGAAACAGTGCCAGACTTTATTTTTGGGGGGGGCTCCAAAGTCACTGCAGATGGTGACTGCAGCCATGAAATTAAAAGACGCTTACTCCTTGGAAGAAAAGTTATGACCAACCTAGATAGCATATTCAAAAGCAGAGATACTACTTTGCCCACTAAGGTCCGTCTAGTCAAGACTATGGTTTTTCCAGTGGTCATGTATGGATATGAAAGTTGGACTGTGAAGCAAGCTGAGTGCCAAAGAATTGATGCTTTTGAACTGTGATGTTGGAGAAGACTCTTGAGAGTCCCTTGGACTGCAAGGAGATCCAATCAGTCCATCCTAAAGGAGATCAGTCCTATCCTAGGTATTCGTTGGAAGGACTGATGGTGAAACTGAAACTCCAGTACTTTGGCCACCTCATGCGACGAGTTGACTCATTGGAAAAGACTCTGATGCTGGGAGGGATTGGGGGCCTGAGGAGAAGGGGATGACAGAGGATGAGATGGCTGAATGGCATCACCAACTCGATGGACATGAATTTGGGTAAACTTGGGAGTTGGTGATGGACAGAGAGGCCTGGCATGCTGCAATTCATGGAGTCGCAAAGAGCTGGACACGACTGAGTGACTGAACTGCACTGAACTGAATTGAATCACTTACTTAGCATTTATCATTGCCAAGGTCTATTTTGTAATTTTTAGATACATCATTTGTAACCTTCACAACAATCCTTTGAGATCAGTATTACTAATTCTGTCTCACCAGTGAGCAAATGGAGATTAGAGACACTGAGTGACCTAGAGACACTTAGCTAGCTAGAATATGGCAGAGCCGGGAGTGAGACTTATCCCACTATGCTATTTCCCAAATTATTAATTTATTCAGCAAATATATGCCAGGCTCTAGGTTAGATGTTGGAGATTATAGCAGTGAAGGTCATGGTTTTTGGCATCATCAACTTAATAATCAGGGGTACAGATTGGCCATTTCACTGAAATACATTTTAACATATGTATACACCTTTGAACTATGGTGTTGGAGAAGATGCTTGAGAGTCCCTTGGACTGCAAGGAGATCCAACCAGTCCTTTCTGAAGGAGATCAGCCCTGGGATTTCTTTGGAAGGAATGATGCTAAAGCTGAAACTCCAGTACTTTGGCCACCTCATGCGAAGAGTTGACTCATTGGAAAAGACTCTGATGCTGGGAGGGATTGGGGGCAGGAGGAGAAGGGAACGACCGAGGATGAGATGGCTGGATGGCATCACAGACTCGATGGATGTGAGTCTGAGTGAACTCCGGGAGATGGTGATGGACAGGGAGGCCTGGTGTGCTGCGATTCATGGGGTCGCAAAGAGTCAGACACGACTGAGTGACTGAACTGAACTGAACTGAATACACCTTTGAAAGCAACACCATAATAAAGATTATGAACATATCCATCACTGCTATAAGATTCCTCATGGTCTTGTCTATTTCCTGTCTCTTAAGGCTCTGTTCCGGAGAAGGCAATGGCACCCCACTCCAGTACTCTTGCCTGGAAAATCCCATGGATGGAGGAGCCTGGTAGGCTGCAGTCCATGGGGTTGCTAAGAGTCAGACACGACTGAGCGACTTCACTCTCACTTTTCATTTTCATGCCTTGGAGAAGGAAATGGCAACCCACTCCAGTGTTCTTGCCTGGAGAATCCCAGGGATGAGGGGGCCTGGTGGGCTGCTGTCTATGGGATCGCACAGAGTCAGACACGACTGAAGCGACTTAGCAAGCAAGCAACCCTCTGTTCAGTTCAGTCACTCAGTTGTGTTCAACTCCTTGCAACCCATGAACTTCAGCACGCCAGGCTTCCCTGTCCATCACCAAGCCCTGGAGCTTGCTTAGACTCACTACCCTACCTACAACAAAGGAACCACTGCTATGCTTTCTTGTGCTGTGATCAGTTTGCATTTTCTGGAGTTTTATATAGATGGAATCATGTGTGTACGTGTGTGTGTGTGTCAGTCATATGCTCTGCGACTCCATGGACTGTAGCCCGCCAGGCTCCTCTGTCCATGCGATTTCCCAGGAAAGAACACTGGAGTGTGTTGCCATTTCTTCCTCCAGGGGATCTTCCTGACCCTTGTCTCTTCCATCTTCTCCATTGGCAGGTGGATTCTTTATCACTGTGCCACCTGGGAATCCCAGATGGTATCACACATACGTATTATTTGCCTGATTCACCTCTGGATATATTTGACCTTTATTCAGTTTTTTAAAATCAGCTTTATTGAAGCATAATGTACATACAAACTCACCAATTTTAAGTGTAGAATTTGATGAGTTTTGATACAGGAATATCAATGTAATCACCACTAAATCAAGATACAGAACATGTGAAGAGGGATATTTTAAGTCTAAGCCAAGTTCTACTCTTAAAAGCACAAAACTTTTTAGTTTCAGAAAAAGCCAAGTGTGCTACGCAGGGGACATTCATGCATTATCCTGGGAGCACACTAACATCAGTGCCACTTTGCCTCCTTTTCACACCTGCACCGTTATGGGAACTTGCATTTTTACTGTTTGTGGGAAACCTTTGTGACTGCTATTCCCAGGTGGTCCAGTGGTAAAGAAACCACCTGCCAATGCAAGAGATGCAAGAGACGCGGGTTCAGTCCCTGGGTCAGAAAGATCCCCTGGAGAAGGAAATGGCAACCCACTCCAGTATTCTTGCCTGGAAAATTCCATGGACAGAGGAGCTCGGTGGGCTACAGTCCATGAGGTCGCAGAGTTGGACACGACTGAGCGACTGAACACATGCACACACCTTACTCTTCTTTGAAACACCCCTTCGGTGCTTTAGGAAATAGCTTCAGAGAGAACGTAACAGGAAGGGCCAGGCTTTGATTCATTCACCACAGCGATTTCTCCATCACCAGCCAGCCCAGTCACCTGCAGTGGAGAGCTTCACATGGCCCCAGCATCCACCAGTCACACCATCTCAGTCTCTTTCCTGTCTCTCTCAGCCTCCAGCCTCCAGCCTCTTCCCACGCCATTCCATCTAAACATCACTGTTCCACATCTCTCTCTGCAGTCGTGCTTTCAGCTTGCTGGGAAGTCTCTCCGCATGGCTCGACAGTGCCTGCAGGAGAAAGTCCACGCTCCAGGAGGCCGCCTTCGCAGGCTCCACCTGCTCGTCCTGTTGCTGAGGAGCAGCTGGGAGCCAGCTTCCACAGCTGAGTCCGGCTCTGCCTGCGTGGGCTCTGGGCGTTTCAAGTTCCCTGGAGATAGCACAACGTGTGGGTGACCGAGGACTAGACGGAAGACATCGGGACCATATTGGTCGCAAAGGGATAAAAACGCACACCCTAAGCTCTGTCTGTCGCTGTTGTTTACTCACTCAGTCGTGTCTGACTCTTTTTGCAGCCCCACGGACTATAGCCCACCAGGCTCTTCTGTCCCTGGAATTTTCCAGGCCAGATTACTGGAGTGGGTTGCCGTTTCTTTACTCTAGGGGATCTTCTCGACTCAGGGATCAAACCTGCATCTCCCGCTTGGCAGGTGGATTCCTTACTACTTGGGAAGTTTTACTTAGAAAGTCTAATTAGGCCTTTTGTTGGCATTATTAAGAAATGTCAGTGATTTATGTGAGTGTGGGGATTCAGACTTAACAATAGTTAGAGCTTTTGTTGCTGCCTGTGTTAAATTTTTTTTTGTCAAATACAAAGCATGATGTGACTGGGTTCCTTTCTGAAAGGACCATGCTTCACTTATCCAAACATTCACTAAATATCTTTTCAGCACCCATCACATATCTGGCTCTGTGCTAAGCCCTGGTGGTACCCTGGGGAAGCAGAGAGGTGCTGTGTTACGCCCTTACAGAGCTAACAGATGAGCCGATGACTCAGGCCAGGGCAAGGAGAGCCACGAAGAGGAGATGAGACGCCTTCCGGGAGCCCTGGGGGCACGGCTGGCCCAAACGCGTTCGCTCAGCACCCGCCAGGCAGACGCAAGTCTCCTTCCCCAGGGGAGCGCCTCTGACCACAGTGAACAGGAGCTGGCCCTCTCCTGGCGCAGGCTTAACTGCGGGGGAGTCAGGGCCCCAGGGGGCTGCCCCAGGGGCAAAAGAGGACTGAGAACTAATCTCCCCGCTTCGGCGCCCTCCGACAGCTCTGAGGCTCTTCTCTGCTGCCTTAGCTGGAGCGGCCAGTAACAAAATGCCAAAAACAGCAGCATTTTTTCTCACAGTTCTGAGAGGCTGGGTGGCTGAGATTAGGCTGCCAGCATAGCTGGTTTCCGGTGAAGCCTCTCTTCCTGGCTTGTGGGCAGCCAGCAGATCTCTGTGTGCGCACGTGACCTCTTGTGTGACCCCAGAGGGAGATAGAGAGAGAGGTCTCCAGTGTCTTCCTTATTTTTTTTAAGTATAGTTGCTTTACAATGTTGGATTTCATCTGTAAAGTGATTTGGCCACATGTATGTGTGTGTGTATATACATATATGTATGTATATGGGCTTCCCTGATGGCTCAGCTGGTATCCACCTGCAATGTGGGAGCCCTGGGTTTGATTCCTGGGTTGGGAAGATCCCCTGGAGAAGGGAAAGGCTAC
Source organism: Raphicerus campestris (assembly GCA_006410735.1). Taxonomy (NCBI): domain Eukaryota; kingdom Metazoa; phylum Chordata; class Mammalia; order Artiodactyla; family Bovidae; genus Raphicerus; species Raphicerus campestris. The sequence goes on along the minus strand of SJYW01014881.1, from coordinate 419,504 downwards.
CCACTCAAGTATTCTGGCCTGAGAACTTCGTGGACTGTATAGTCCATGGGGTCATAAAGAGTCATACACGACGAAGCAACTTTCACCTCATATGTATATATATAATATTTATTATAAAATAAATTTATTATATTGATTTTTATATATTTATATACATATATTGCCTCTTCCTTGGAATTCCCTACCCATTTAGTCACCACAGAGCAATGAGTGGAGTTAGGTTCTCATTAGTTATCTATTTTAAACAGTCAGTTCAGTTCAGTCGCTCAGTCATGTCCGACTCTTTGCAACCCCATGAACTGCAGCACGCCAGGCCTCCCTGTCCATCACCAACTCCCAGAGTTCACTCAGACTCACATCCATCGAGTCCATGATACCATCCAGCCATCTCATCCTCGGTCGTTCCCTTCTCCTCCTGCCCCCAATCCCTCCCAGCATCAGAGTCTTTTCCAATGAGTCAACTCTTCACATGAGGTGGCCAAAGTACTGGAGTTTCAGCTTTAGCATCATTCCTTCCAAAGAAATCCCAGGGCTGATCTCCTTCAAAATGGATTGGTTGGATCTCCTTGCAGTCCAAGGGACTCTCAAGAGTCTTCTCCAACATCACAGTTCAAAAGCATCAATTCTTTGGTGCTCAGCTGGCTTCACAGTCCAACTTTCACATCCATACATGACCACTGGAAAAACCATAGCCTTGACTGGACGGACCTTAGTCGGCAAAGTAATGTCTCTGCTTTTGAATATACTATCTAGGTTGGTCATAACTTTTCTTCCAAGGAGTAAGTGTCTTTTAATTTCATGGCTGCAGTCACCATCTGCAGTGATTTTGGAGCCCCCAAAAAATTAAGTCTGCCACTGTTTCCACTGTTTCCCCATCTATTTCCCATGAAGTGATGGGACCAGATGCCATGATCTTACTTTTCTGACTGTTGGGCTTTAAGCCAACTTTTTCACTCTCCTCTTTCACTTCCATGAAGAAGCTTTTGAGTTCCTCTTTACTTTCTGCCATAAGGGTGGTGTCATCTGCATATCTGAGGTGATTGATATTTCTCCCGGCAATCTTGATTCCAGCTTGTGCTTCTTCCAGTCCAGCGTTTCTCATGATGTACTCTGCATAGAAGTTAAATAAGCAGGGTGACAATAGACAGCCTTGACGTACTCCTTTTCCTATTTGGAACCAGTCTGTTGTTCCATGTCCAGTTCTAACTGTTGTTTCTTGACCTGCATATAGGTTTCTCAAGAGGCAGGTCAGGTGGTCTGGTATTCCCATTTCTTTTCCACAGTTTACTTTATACATAGCAGTGTGTATATGTCAGGGGCTTCCCTCTGGGTTCAATCCCTGGGTCGAGAAGATGCTCTGGAGGAGGGCACAGCAACCCACTCCAGTACGTTTGCCTGGAGAATCCCATGGACAAAGGCGCTGCGGTCCACAGGGTCGCACAGAGTCAGACACAACTGAGCGACTAAGCAGCAGCAGCAGTTTGTAAAGGTCAATCCCAATCTCCCAGCTCACCCAGCTCTCCCTTCCCACCTTGATAACTAGCCATACGTTTGTTCTCTATGTCTGTCTCTATTTATGCTTTGCAAACAAGTTCATCTATACTATTTATATAAATTCCTCACATGTGCATTAATAGACGATATTTGGTTTTCTCTGACTTACTTCACTCTCAGTGACATCTTTAGATCCATCCACGTCTCTGCAAATATGGTGCTTCTTTTCACAAAGACACTAATCCTACTATATCTAGGCCCCACCTTTAGGATCCCACTGTAGGACCTTCTTGATTTTTAATTACCTCCTTATATGCCCTATCTCAGAGAAGGAAACAGCAACCCACTCCAGTATTCTTGCCTGGAGAATCCCAGGGACAGAGAAGCCTGGCAGGCTACAGTCCATGGGGTTGAAATAGTCAGACACGGCTTAGCAACTAAACCACCACAACCACCAAGCCCTATCCCAGATATAGTCACAGTTGAGGTTAGGGCTCCAACATACACATTCTGGGGGAACACACTTCAGCCCACAGCATATACCATCTTCCAGAGTTTTCCAGTGAGGCTGAGCCCCAGCTACCCATCTCCCAGTAACTTTCTCACTAATGCACACTGAATTGGTTGGTTTTTTTTCCTTCCCTCTTTATTNCGACTAAACCATCACAACCACCAAGCCCTATCCCAGATACAGTCACAGTTGAGGTTAGGGCTCCAACATACACATTCTGGGGGAACGCACTTCAGCCCACAGCATATACCATCTTCCAGAGTTTTCCAGTGAGGCTGAGCCCCAGCTACCCATCTCCCAGTAACTTGCTCACTAATGCACACTGAATTGGTTTTTTTTCCTTCTCTCTTCATTTTTCTGTCTTCCCACCAGAGTGTCCTGAGACTACCTCCTAAATGAACANCAACTAAACCACCACAACCACCAAGCCCTATCCCAGATATAGTCACAGTTGAGGTTAGGGCTCCAACATACACATTCTGGGGGAACACACTTCAGCCCACAGCATATACCATCTTCCAGAGTTTTCCAGTGAGGCTGAGCCCCAGCTACCCATCTCCCAGTAACTTTCTCACTAATGCACACTGAATTGGTTGGTTTTTTTTCCTTCCCTCTTTATTTTTCTGTCTTCCCACCAGAGTGTCCTGAGACTACCTCCTAAATGAACAGTTTGCACTCAGATTTCAATCTCAAGATATCATCTGCTGCTGCTGCTGCTAAGTCGCTTCAGTTGTGTCTGACTCTGTGCGATCCCATAGATGGCAGCCCATCAGGCTCCCCTGGCCCTGGGATTCTCCAGGCAACAACATTGGAGCCATTTCCTTCTCCAATGCATGAAAGTGAAAAATGAAAGTGAAGTCTCTCAGTTGTGTCTGACTCTCCACAACCCCATGGCCTGCAGCCCACCAGGCTCTCCGTCCATGGGATTTTCCAAGCAAGAGTACTGGAGTTGGGTGCCATCATCTTCTCCAAAGGTATCCTTCTAGGGGAACCCAACCAATGACCGGAGTGCATAACGGTGGACCTGCCCTAGACCTGATGGGATTTTAGAAAGCCTTACCAACTGTGTCAGGAATTCTTTCCTAAGGGCTCTGTAGGAAACCACTTAAGGTCTTAAGCAAAGGACTGAATCACTGGAAGGATGGAGAGAAAGGATTAGAGGAGGTAAAAAGTCAATTCAGGCAACTAGTTGGGAATCTATTTCTTCAGTCAAATTAGGACTAAATTGTGAGCCATATTAGAAAGGAGGCAGTGAAGACAGAGACTGACTTGGTGCCTGGTCCATAGTGAGCCACTCAACAAATATTTTTGGATGAAAATTAATGAATGGGCTCAATCTACCCAATCTCAGGGTAGACTGACAGAACTGAAAGACTGATTAGATCTGGGGCTGGGGGGAAAGGAAGGAATTGAAAATGCTCCCCGTCTGCAGAATTAAACAGCTAAGTGGATTCTGGTTCTATTTGCTGAATATGGATATACCCTTGAGGAGCAGGGGCAGATACAGGGGGTAGGAGATGAGTTTGATGCATGATATACATGTGAGACATTTAACTGATGTTGAGTAGGCAGTTGGCTATACAGGTTTGGAGCTGGGTAGGAAATCAACCTGAATATTCATTGAAGGACTGTTGCCGAAGCTGACGTTTCGATACTTAATGCCACCCAATGAAAAGAGCTGACTCACTGGAAAAGACCCTGATGCTGGGAAAGACTAAAGGCAAAATGAGGAGAAGGTGGCAGAGGATGAGATGGTTGGATGGCATCATGGACTCAATGGATGTGAATCTGAGCAAACTCCAGGAAATAGTGAAGGACAGAGAAGCCTGGCATGCTGCAGACCAGGGGGTCGAAAAGAGTTGGACATGACTCAGCGATAACATCAGAGATGCCTATTTGGGTCCCACCAGACCAGCCATGTAGGAAATATGACCCAGAAGATCTCTACTTCCCCTACTTTCTGGAGTTCTCTCTAAAGTAATATTTTAGAAGGACTATGATGGAGTGTGAAGGAGTATTCCTGGGTTGGGAAGATCCTCTGGAGAAGGAAATGGCAACCCACTCCAGTATTCTTGCCTGGGAAATCCCATGGACAGAGGAGCCTCGTGGGCTACAGTCCACAGGGTCTCAATGAGCCGGATACGACTTAGTGACTAAACCACCAGCATGATGGAGAAGCTACTGGCAGGAATTGTACCAGGTGTCTATTTAATCATCAGAACAGTATGAAACATTATCTCCACTTATAGATGAGGGATTGAGGTGCAGAAAAGTGAAGTGACTTACTCAAGGTCACACAGCTGGTAAGCAGCTTCGGAAAAATTCTGGACTATCTTACTTCAGATTTCAAGGCCTTAAAGAAAATAAGCATCAACAAAGAGTGGTTCTGTACCCTACATCTCTCAGCCTCACTGCATCCCACAATGAGCAATTTCCAAAGTCAGGTGCATTCACTAGAAAGATCTTTCCATTTCAGGACCCAAAGACTCTGCAGTGCTCTGTTGAACGACTCAGCAGTCATCTGGACAGTTCTCTCTCCAAGTGGTCCCCCTGCTGGTGACCCTGTTGTGTACAATTCAAACTGAGGTCTCAATTTCTGTCTGTAGATTTGCTTTTTCTGGACATAGCATCTAAAAGAAATCACATCATGTGGTTTTTTGCAAGGTTTTCTTAGTGTGCTGTATAAAAGATAAAATATTTAGTATTTCTTCAACACCCTATGAAATGGAGGGAATAATCCAAAGCCTCATTGTTTCTTTTTATTTAAAAATAGAACACACTGCCTTGGATTTGCTAATATTAATAAATAGTCCTGAAAATGTCCCAACTATTTTCTCTTCTGCAAATAAATATTTTTTTGTGAATCTGCATTAAACTTAAACATTTATTTGGAAAGGACTGACATTGACATTCTTCAATGTTATATATTTTCTCTTTAGGTACATAGTATTTCCTTTCCAATGAAATATGCTAATTCAAAAGTTTTAAGAGCTTTAAAATATATATATTATTTAGGTTTTGAATATATATTATCAGTATTATAAATTCTGTGCTTTTGTGATTTTTTATATGGCATATTTTCCCACAGTCTGTTCTAAATCATTGTTTCTGATAGGAAAGCTATGGAATTGTGAATTAAAATTTTGGAAAACAGTATAGAGGTTCTTCAGAAAATTCAGAATAGAGCTACCATATGATCCAGCAATCCCATTTCTGAGTATTTATCCAAAAGAACTGAAATTAGGATCTCAAAGAGACATCCACACTTGTAAGTTCACTGGAGTATTACTCACAATAACCAAAATATGGAAACAACGTCAATGTCCACTGATAGATGAATGGATAGACAAAACATGGTATATTCATTCAATGGACTATTATGTACCTTTAATAGAAGGAGGAAGTACTACCGCTTGCAACAACATGAATGAACCAGGAGGACATTATGCTAAGTGAAATAAGCCAGTCACAGAAGGACAAATACTCTATGATTCCACTTATTGGAAGTATCTAAAATACTCAGACTCATAGGAAGGGGAGATAGGGAGCTGCTGTTCAACAGGAATGAAGTTTCAGTTATGAAGCTGCATAAATATTAGAGATATGCTGTTAAACAGAGTGCCTATTGTTGACAATATTGTTATTATACACCTGAGACTTTAAGAGGGCATACCTCACATGTTCTTACCACAATAATAAGAAAACCAAGTGAAAAACAATTATACAAATACAGCTTCTAAAAGACGGAAGCTATTATCCATATGGCCCTATTCTCCATATGCAGGCAGTGTCACTCCACATGTTCTGATTCCTTTAATATGTTTGTTAGAGGCAGAGCTTCATAGATGACTTTCTGGTGCGCGGGTGGGCATCCCACCTGAGGCTCAGAGAAGGCTCCAGAGATTGGGGAAGCTGAAAACTTGAGCCCAGGAGATGAGCTCATTCTCTCTGCCAGTCACTGCCCTCTGGCAAAAGGCAGAGCCTGAGAAACTAGACCTTAGGTGAGAGGCGCTGAGGCAGAAAAAGACATGGTCAGTGGAGTTCATCCTGGAAACTGTCTGCATCTGACTTCCCCCACTCTCCTCCACAATGCAGCCAGCATGAACGCTTCTGATCATACAAGTGTGTCCCTGCTGGCTCACCCAGCCTCCCCCCTCGTTCCATTTCTCTCTCTGAGACCCTAGCCATTTCTCCCAGCTCCATGAGGAGCTGACTCATCATGCTCATTTCCACCTCTAGGCTCTGGGACACGCCCTTGTCTCTGTCCCAGCCCCTCAAGCCCCAGCCTCCAAAACGACTCATTCCTGCTCACTGTCAAGCTGGCTTTAGACCTCACTTCCTCTGGGAATTTTTTCCCTGAGTCTCAAGACTGGGCTGGGTTTTCCCTTAACACTCAGCTTTCACCCCTGTTCCAGGGGTTACCCAACTCTGCTTCTATTGCCCCTTCCTCCCCCTGGGCTGAAACCTCCTCCAGGCAAGAGTCAGAATCTGTCCAACATCTGACCTCATGAGATACCCCAAGTTAGGACTGCCCAGTCAACTTACTCCTAAATTCCTGAGCCATAAGAAACTGTGAGATAGTAGGTGATTATTGTTGTCTGAATCATTAAATGTGGAGTAATCTGCTCTGTAGTAATGGACCATTAATGCACTATCAAAACTCAATGGTTTTAAACAAACACATCCCAGACTCCGTAGGTTAGTATCTGATGATCCCCTTGTGGCTTCAGCTGAAATCAACTCAGCAGGACTCAGCTGACGGATGGGCTGGTTGGAAAGATCCAAGTTGGTTTCACTCACATACCTGGCACTTTTGGGGCTGGAGGGCAGAACTCAGCTGGCCACAGCTGAGTTGGCCACAGAGCATACACTTGGTCTATCTAGTATGGTCGTCTCAGAGTGGACTTTCTACAGGCAGCTGACCTCCCCCACAGCAAGTATCCCAAAAGAACCTGGAAGAAGCTGCCTGTGTGTTTATGATCCAGCTTTGGAAGCAACATAGAGTCGTTTCTGCCATATTCTGTTGGTTGAAGCAGGCATAAGACCACCCAGATTCAAGGAGAGGAAACAGATCCCATTTCTTGATGACAGGAGTTATCAAATAACATGTAGCCATTTTTAAATTAACTTTAAACACATATATATGATAGAATGCACCCATTTAAAGATAATTTGATGAGTTTTAACAAATACATAACACCCTTGTAACCACCACCACAATCAAGCTCTAGAACATTTCCTTCCTCCTGAAAAGTTCCCTCCTGTCCTGCTATAGTCAATCCCTTCATCCTCCCCCACCCCCACCCCCATCAGCATTCGGTAACCAGTAATCTGCTTTCAGAATTTTCTGTGATATGGTATATAACTTTTCACGCTTGACTTTTTCACTTAGCTAAATGCTTTTGTGACCATGATGCTGTTGGATGTATTGATGGTTAATTTCTTTTTTATTACTAAGTAACTTCTATTGTATGAATGTAAACTTTTTGCTTATGCAATTACTTGCTGATGGACATCTGAGTTGTTTCCAGATTTACATTATCATAATAAAGCTGCTTGGACATTCATTTTCTTTTCTTTTCTTGGATAAATATCTAAGGGTATGATGGTGGTTTAGTTGCTAAGTAGTGTCCAGCTCTTGCGGCTTCATGGACTATAGCCCACCAGGCTCCTCTGTCCATGGGATTTTCCATGCAGTACTGTAGTGGGTTGCCATTTCCTTCTCCAGCAGATCTTCTGGACCCAGAAATCAAGCCTGGGTTTCCTGCATTGCAGGCAGATTCCTGCACTGCAGGTGGATTCTTGACTGACTGAGCTACAAGGGAAAACAAGGGTGTGGTAGCTGGGTTATACAGTAGATATGTTTAACTTTATAAGAGATTACCAACTTGTTTTCCAAAATGGTTGTGTCATCTTCCTCTTCCACCAGTAATACAAGAAAGTTCTAGCTGTTCCGCATCCTTGTCAACACATAGTATTATCAGTCTTTTTAAGTTTAACCATTCTAGTAGGTAAATAGTGATATCTCATTGAGGTTTATTTTGTATTTCCCTTATGACTAATGATGTTGAGCATGTTTTCATATGCCAGTTGGCCAATGATATATTTTCTTTTGCAGAGTGCCTGTTCAGATCATTTGGCATTTATATCCAACTATTCTATTTTCTCATTACTGAGCTTTAGAAGTTATTTATAAATTATGGATACCAGCCTTTATTCAACTATATAAATTGAAAATATTTTTCCAGATTGTGGTTTGCTTTTGCATCTTCTTAAAACTCATTAAAGACTAAACACCTGGGAATTTTACTGCTAAAACATAAAGTTGCTCATATTTGGAAACAGAACAATTTTGCAAAATCAAGTAAATAAGTTAAGTATGTGGTCCCTAAACTAAGGTTCCTAAAGTCTTTCTCAGTCTGGGCCATCTTCAGGCACGCAGATCCATCTCCAAATGAAACCTCGAGCAGGAAGGAGCCTGATACCTAAAACTGAGCTTGTGTGATTGACACTGGGCTGCAGCAACCTAGGTGAAAGAGGAAGCTCATCTGAACCTTTGAGAGACTTCCCAGGATGATGCACTGAGCACTGAAAACCCCTCCGCTCTCACTTCCCCGTCACCCCTGAGAACTGCCCTCAAAATTCTTTTCTTCCCTAGTCCCCTTCTCTCAAATTTATATTCCTCTTCTGCCATAAAATTTATTATTTTTCAATGCATGGGGGCCCCAAGATAACTTCTGGACACAAATACAAGGGGTTTTCTTACAGTGCCAATGAAATGTTCCACAATTGCCTAGAACATTCTTGAATTTGACTTGACTTCAAGGAACCAGAAGACAAAATACTGTGCATGATGACTCTGTTTTGAAACTCATGTAACTGTTTCTTAAGAATTCCTGCCTGTTGACCTTAAAAACACACCAAGTGAGTGATTAAAATTCCATTTTCTTTTTAAAGAAACTAGCTAAAGAGCAGAAATACTTAATTTTGATTAAGTCCAAATGATTATTATTATTAACTCCAAATTATTATTATTACTATGTCTCTCTCTCTTTAGATTCAAGCTCTTTGCCTACCTAAGTTCCCAAAGATTTTCTTCTATGTTTTACTCTAAAAGTTCTATAGCTTCAGCTTTTATGTTCAGATCTATGATTCATTTTAATTTCCTTGTGTATGGTCAAAGTAAGCCACATTTTTTTCTCCCCAGATATGCAATTCCTACAATAGCATTTGTTGAAAATGGTATCCTTTTGTTAATTACCTTGGCATTTTTGTCTGAAGCAACTGGCTATACGTATTTCCAGATTTTTTGGTCATGTTCTATTTACTTGAATGGGTTTCCCAGATAGCACTAATGTTAAAGAACCCACTTGCTAATGCAGGAGACACAAGAAATGAGGGTTTGCTCCCTGGGTGGGGAAGATCCCCTGGAGAAAGGCATGGCAACCTGCTCCAGTATTCTTGCCTGGAGAATATCCCATGGACAAAAGAGCCTGACCAGCTGTGGTTTACAGGGTTGTAAAGAGTCGGACGTGACTGAAGTGACTTAGCACGCACACACACATTTACTTGAATGTTTATCCTATGTGGTCATGTTTGAAAATGGCCTGAAAGCTGGATTGCTCTTGTGACGCCACACACTGACGCCTTCAGGCACCATGCATAGCACCCGGCTCAAGCTCCTGGGACATGACCCTCTGTCTCTGACTTAGCATCCTGGGCTCCTCTTCCCCAGAGAGAACAGAGATCACACAATTAATTTCCAAACTTACTTAGAGGAGATCAGTGGCAGAGAAGAGAAGCAATTTCTTTTTTGCCAGAGTACTCTTCATTCAACTTAAACTTGGTTTGAAGAGATGAAGAGACGTAGGCTGAAGAGCCATACCTCCAGCCTGAAGGGGGAAAAAATGCAACCTTTATCCCCTGGAAGAGGAAAGGGCAACCCCCTCCAGTATTCATGTCTGAAAAATCCCATGGACAGAGGTGCCTGGCGGACTACAGTCCAAAGGGTAGCAAAGAATGAGGCACGACTGAGCGACTAAGCACATATAAATAAAGTGGAAACAATCCCATTTTATAATCATACCAGTGGATGACAGGTCGAAACATTATCCCTTCAATGAGTTTGTCACCATGCCTGTTTAAAGGTGATGTAAACTTTCCCTCTCAAGAGAGCATTTTACTTCATGACTTTTTTGCAAAACACCAATTTAACCGCTTCCAATTTTTCGGGAACCAAGTTTTTGGATAAGAAGTTACAGCAGGGCTTTTCCAGTGCTTAAAAGTAACTTTGTTGTCAGTTAAAGCTCTGATTTACCAGAAGTCTGAACTGTTTGACAAAATCAGTGGGTTAATCACTAGCTCATATTTCTAAAAATTATTGTGAAACTTAATATATTCGGTTGACTGCCTTATGGTTTATTTGCAGAGGCAATGAAAATAAGTTTAAAAGTATAAAATGTTTAGCCAAAGAAATACCAAACAAATTCTTTGTGTTTCTGTCAAAATCAGATAACACAGTTGGCTTTTTCTACCAAATACACTTTCCTACCTCTATTTCTGCATCATTCAACACGGAAAGGCTAACAGAAAATCAAGGCCAAATGAAGAAACTCAGCAAATGGTTTTTATCTGGCTTCACTGTTTGACCACCAACTGGCAAACACCATAAGAAAAACTGCACAGGAGATAAATGATAGGGTAAATGTACATTTTTGACCATGGGCCCAGACTGTAGCAAAAGAAGCTGGCCTAGGATTTATAGAATGTGATTTGGGAATAAATTCAAAGTCCTGAAGAATCACAAAATTGTTTTTCCATTTAACAACAACAAAAAATCCCCATACTTTAAAAACTGGGGTGGTGGTAGCTTTTTTCCTCTTACATCTGTATGTACTCTGTTCAATTAGTTTACTCCCCAACCTGTTGCTGCTCTTCCGGAGAAGACAAGAAACTAAAAACCCTTTATCAGATGTGTAGAACACAGCAAATAATTGACACTGAACAAATATAAAACACTAATAGAATAAAGGGCAGTTTGAACAAGATAGAAGACATAAATGACCTCAAACTAGCTAGGTTTCAGGTGACTTTTTACTTAGAAAAATTACCTTAACCAAAGGTAATTAATATTTTTATTCACTGCTTCCATTTTCTTCCATAAGCTCTTAATATGTATTCATGTAACAGCATTAATCATGAAATATATGAAAATATATTTTTAAAAAATCAAATTCAAGGATGCCAAATGTCAGACTTCCAAGACAAAAAGGATGCCTAATTGACTCAAATGTAACTAAGTGCTCTCAGAATATAAGAAATTGTCTTGAGGCAGGATATGAGAATGAACCCAGGTGAGGAAAAGGGGAAATTCAGAGGCTATAGGTGTATATTTTTCCCCCTTGAAATCAGGAATTCAGTTCAGTCGCTCAGTCATGAGCATCAGGTTATTTTCCAGTGAGTCAGGTCTTCACATCAGGTGGCCAAAGTATTGGAGTTTCAGCTTCAGTATACTCCTTCCAATGATATTCAGGATGATCTCCTTTAGGATGGACTGGTTGGTTCTCCCTGCTGTCCAAAGGACTCTCAAGAGTCTTCTCCAAAACCAGAGCTGCCAAAAGTGGAAAGAGAGGGAAAGACGAAATCTATAAGGGCTTTCTTGAGGTTTTGGAGCGGGGAAAAAAAAAAAAAAAAAAAAAAAACGAGAAGGAACATAAGCAGGATCAAGGGCTTTTAGAGCCGCAAGTTACCTTAAAAGCATTTAGTCCAGGGGTCTGCAGTTCTTGGAATTAAACCCAGAGAATGCTTACACAAAATGAAAGCAGACAAGAGAGAGACCTCAGTGTGGAAGGGGCGGGGTGGGGCGGAGAGGTGGGCAGAACTCACATCCCTTTCCCATCCTACAAGCTATCGGAAAACCACTGTCCACTCCTCATGTCTAACTTTACAATGGAAGAAACAGTGAGTAGCTTACAGTCACAACACAGAGCCTAGATCTTAAGCCTCTACACCACTCGCGGCTTCCCAGTTCGCCGCGGAAGGGAGTTAAAAGTGGGCGAATGAGTCTTGAAAGAAAAGTTATTACCAACCTAGACCTAGACCAACCTAGGTTAGTTATGACCAACCTAATGTGCTAGACAGCCTATTAAAAAGCAGAGACATTACTTTGCCAACAAAGGTCCGTCTAGTCAAAGCTATGGTTTTTCCAGTAGTCATGTATGGATATAAGAGTTGGACTATAAAGAAAGATGAGCGCCAAAGAATTGATGCTTTTGAACGGTGGTCTTGGGAGAAGACTGTGGAGAGTCCCCCGAACTGCAAGGAGATCCAACCAGTCCATCCTAAAGGACAGATCAGTCCTGGGTGTTCATTGGAAGGACTGATGTTGAAGCTGAAACTCCAATACTTTGGCCACCTGATGCGAAGAGTTGACTCATTGGAAAAGACTCTGATGCTGGGAGGGATTGGGGGCAGGAGGAGAAGGGGACGACAAAGGATGAGATGGTTGGATGGCATCACCGACTCAATGGACATGGGTTTGCATAAACTCCAGGAGTTGGTGATGGACAGGGAAATCTGGTGTGCTGCAGCCCATGGGGTTGCAAAGAGTCAGACACGACTGAGCGACTGAACTTAACTGAACTGAGGNGCATAAACTCCAGGAGTTGGTGATGGACAGGGAAATCTGGTGTGCTGCAGCCCATGGGGTTGCAAAGAGTCAGACACGACTGAGCGACTGAACTTAACTGAACTGAGGGAGTCTCGGTGCAGTTGCCCGAGTTGAGACGGTGAGAACCGGGTGGTGAGACAGGGGGAGCGCGGCCCCTCGACCTGACTGTTTCCCGCAGCGGCCACCAGGGGGCGCGCCCGGCCCGCCGCTCGCGGCAGGTGGTGGTGAAAGAGGGAGGCCCGCGTGCGCCGGTCGCCTTGGAAACGGAGGGCTCCGCGGTTGCCCCAGAGTGAAGGGGCCGGGTCCGCCC
>SJYW01014881.1:383900-406422 GCA_006410735.1 Raphicerus campestris | reverse complement strand
CCCGCCCGCCCCCGGTGCGCGCTGCCTTCGGGTCCACTGCTGTGTATCCGCACCTGGAAGCCGTCCAGGGGAGGTCAGGACACTACCTAGCCTCCTTGCTCGGCCCCAGCTCCTTCCAGTCTGATTTAAGACTTTTTATGAGCATCTCCGCCCGGCCATTGGCCCTGCGGCTGGCTCCGCCACAAAACGGGCCTGGGGTTCCGACTTTCTGGGGGTCCAGCATCGGGTGAAGTGCTGGGCGGTTAGGAGCCGCTAACCTCCCAACCTTTTCATCCAGGAGACACAGAGGGAGGAAGAACTTTTTGGATCCGATCAGAATACTAACGCATCTCTCTTTCCGCCTCACAGTAGAACCCCTGGATACGTTGCTCATTTGCCTTTCTGAGATCTCAGCTTTCCTCCCAAGAGCAGGATCTGACTTTGACTCAGGTTTGTAACTTTCGTGATGCCCTCAGCCTCTAGCACAGAACGGATTCTCAGTAAACTAATCATGCCTTCTGTTCGTATGGGGCTTTATCACTTGGCAGTTTCCCCAAAGCATTTGAGCCTCATTAATAACCCTGACAAGTAGGAAAAATGGAAGAGAAAGCGAGGGTCAGAGAAGTCTAGAGACCTGTCCGAGGTTATAAAACTCCTTCATGGAGGAGCTAGGTCTAGACCCCAATCTCCTTAGTGCTCTTCTCGCTGAATCCGCAGTCTGGTGAAAGGCTTTAGATGACAGAACCTGCAAATCCTTGCGTCCTTAGTACCAGCATGGAGCCCTCCCACTGCAGGAACTTTATAAGCTCTGGGTGTGGCGATGATGGCCCTTCACCCTCCTCGGCTTGTTGCCCTGGCTGCTAGCAGCATTCTTCTAAATAGGACGCTTGACTTCTTTCTTTTATTAATCTCTGAGATTTGTATAGCAGCTTGTTTGTCTCCTCATTCCCCTTCTTACCCCATAATTCTCCGCTGGGTGGAGAGAGTTGAGAAAGCAGTTGGGAGGTGAGAGAACATGTCACATCTGATGAAAAAAAGAGAGAGAGAGAGAGCTAGAGCGAGCTTCCTGTGAAGGCAGAGAAGGAAAAGAATAAGACTCAGTATTTATCAACATGTATAATAATTGCTCATTGTTTTCTTTCCACCACCCCCAACGCCCCAGTTGGTACACTTTATTCACTGTTGAAGGAGAGAGGTCTTTTCATTCTCCTTTGCCATCAGAGTGTGCAAAGTCCTGCATGTATATATGTCCATTATTCTCACAATATTCTCATCATGGTTATGTTTCTTTTCCAAATTGGCTGTATCTTACATTTTAAAGTTGTTTGGGGCTATATGTACATAATCTATACAAAAGAGATGGGTCTGAAATGTTGTGAGACTAAATTTAGGTGATATTATCACTACTAAGAGCCTTTAAATGAATTCAGGTTTGTTTGTTTGTTTTAATATGCTGGAGAGCATTTCTACAACATTTTAGATTGTATTAAAAATGTATCCTAGGCTAACTGAGAATCTGAATTTAAAAGTCATTTTACTTTTCAAATTCAGGGTATATACAATATTATGAGCAAATAAATAGGACCATCAGGAAAGAAGGTGACTGTGCGTTATTTGCCAGTCAAGCATTTGAATCAGATCTGAACACCCAGTTTGTGCCCATGAGAGATGGTGACCTATATGCGAATATCTGTTTTTGAATTCCCAAAATGAGTTGCTGAAGTAGTTACCATTCAGTATTTGAGGAGTTATACTTTGTTGAAGATGAGTGCCTTAATGTTTAGATGTCAGACTGTTTGTTAACAAAGGCTTTTGGAAGTACTGCATTATTACAGCTGTTATCAGGCTGACATAATTTTATAGCTTGTTAATGGCAAAGCCATGTCTAGACTTCAAGACTTCCAATACTCACAGAGAGATCTTTTTTAACTAAATCATGCTCTCACCTCCTGATGGGATCTTATTCAGAACTTTTATCATTACTAATGGTATTAAGTAAATATCCACCATTTCAATCTATATATGAAACATTAGCTAGCAAACATCAGGATCCACTTCAAATATCTAGAAAGGCATTAGGGCAGAACTGCCACTCCCAGCCTCCATAGTACTATGAAAGGAGTCATTAGGAAGCTTCTGGATATTCATGGCTCCACAAAGTCATGAAGAACTTTCTAGGTATTGAGCCAGGACCCTGAGACGGTGCAGGAAAGGACAGACTCCTTGTTTGGGGGATAATGCAGAAGGTAAAGAATCCACCTGCAGTGCAGGAGACCTGGGTTTGATCCCTGGGTCAGGAAGATCCCCTGGAGAAGAGAATGGCTGCCAACTCCAGTATTCCTGCCTGGGAAATCCCATGGACAGAGGAGCCTGGTGGGCTACAGTCCATGGGGTCGCACAGAGTGGGACACGACTGAGGGACTAACACACTTTACAGAGTCAGAGCATTATGGGATGAGAGGATATTTGAAGAAGATGGCTTATTATATATTGCTTTTTACTAAGTAGACTTCTTACTTTTCACTGAGAAGCACTTGGGGAATACTTTTCGAAGCATTTCCTGATAGAAAATGACTATGGAATAGTCTCTGAAAATGCNTATTTGAAGAAGATGGCTTATTATATATTGCTTTTTACTAAGTAGACTTCTTACTTTTCACTGAGAAGCACTTGGGGAATACTTTTCGAAGCATTTCCTGATAGAAAATGACTATGGAATAGTCTCTGAAAATGCTAGATACCCAAGTTCTTCAAACCCAGCCTCCTCACCTGCCATCACTGCGTGTGTGTATGTGTGTGGGGGTTCAGGGGGGTGTACATTCCGTAGTGTCCAACTCTCTGTGACCCCATAGACTGTAGCCCACAAAGCTCCTGTTTCCATGGAAATTTCCAGGCAAGAATACTGCAGTGGGTTCCCATTTCCTCCTCCTGATCCACTGATCGAACTGGTGTCTCTTACATCTTCTGAACTGGCAGGTGGATTCTTTCCACTGGTGCCACCCATAATGTATGTCACTGATGCCCCAGCAGAGTTGGGAGAGGAAAAACAAGCACAAAAGATCATGCCCTGGGGAAGCAGCTCGCTAGCATTTATTACTTGTTTGGTTTTCTAAAGCCTTTTAGAGTTGCTCTCTCTTTTTTTTTTAAGTTCTGTTGGAGTATGCTTTTTTCTTCCTATCAGTCTAAGTAGAGGTCTCACCTCTTTTATATTTTATAACTACAGGCCAGAAAAATTGCCACAGATGAACAGACACTTAATAGATGTTTGAAGTTACTGACAAATCTGGACAAGTTTTCATTTGCCAGGAATTATTTTAAGTGACATCTTCTTGGAGGATAGTTATTTTGTAGCTGTTTTTTTCTAGAATTCTCACCTTTCCCTGAGATAGGAATTCTCTACGTGGTTGGGAACTGTAAATCCTTGTCAATGTTTATTAAAATCCCCATTGTTTGTAGGACATTATCTAATGCAAAAGTACATTTTGACAGAATGTCATTAGCTCACTGCAAAAAAGCAACTGATAAGCAGGTGACCCAAATGGCTTACTAATATTCTGTAAAGTGTGTGAAACAATGAATCTTAATATAGTTTATGTACAAACCACTTATGCTTAATGGATCCACATTTTCGCTCATATTTTATTAAAATCTTTTGCCTTGAACTGCAGTTAGGTAACTAACTGTACATTGGTCAGAGAGTCAGAAACCTAAGAACCAGGTAACTGAAGTAATGGAGCAAAATGAGGTCATTTTTCCTGCAGCACCAGATGGGTACCACACGTGGGAACCATAACACTTGATCTCTTCCATATGACTCAGAAAGAAAATTAGAGGTTAATGTTATTTGTTTCTGCTTTTAAATAAAATATTTTATGGTAAGAGTTTTTGTTAAACACTAAGTTCTTGTAAAATGAAACCCTTGACAGCATGCTATGGTTTTGTGTAGCTGTTAAGTTAAAAATGCTAATTTTAAAATAGAAAGTAATATAAAAATTCAGTTTTCCTGAAACAAAAGATAGCAATTTTGTTTTCCTAGTGATAAGTTTCTGTGAACTGTGCCAGTATGCGGCCTATGGAATCATTCTCAATACTTCCACATCTGAGACGATAATATATTAACCTGTCTTAATGAACTGAATCTTTTTGATATGTCACCTTTGTGGTTTCAGCAAATACATTGTAGTATATTTGCATTCACAAATCCTAGAATCTATTAGGATACAGAGATGAACACACTTGGCTAGAAAAGTCTCAGGTACCAAGACTCCGCAGGGGAAAGTGTGTTTTTATTTCAGAGAGTGCTTCCACTGTGGATCTGAATGATTTGTGTAGAATGCCTATTCGGTGATCCAAATCAGTGATGAAAGCTGATGGTCAAAAACCACATGGGTTCGTCTTTACACCTCACCTCTTACTTGGCAGCAGGCAGCATTCGTCTGCTTTAGCTACCTAAAATTTACCAGATTATGCTTCTGGAGCCATAACTAAAGGGGCAAAAATACTGAGTTCTTTCTATGTGGCAGACACTATGCCAGATGCTTTAAATATTAACCCATTCCATCCTTCTGCATTGCAGGCAGATGCTTTACCCTCTGAGCCACCAGGGAAGCACCATTTCATCCTTACTAGTGTTTAAAATAAGAATTTTGTTCTCACTTTACAGATGATGGAACTGAAGCTCAAAAAGATTAAGTAGCCTCCTCAAGGTCACCTAGATAGTAGGTGGTAGATGTAGGATTAAAATATGTCTACCTGACTCATCCATCTAATTCATTTGACAAGGACCACATCTGCTGTGCTAGGAGGGGAAATACAGTAACGTACAAGAATTACATCATCCCCACTCTCATGGAGTTTCCAGCCATTTTAACAAATAACTACAAAGGTTATGTTTTTCCTACCACACCCACTTAGTAATACATTGAATACAGGTTAGGTACTTACCTTCTTGAGGTCTGTTGTTCAGCTGCCAAGTCGTATCCGACTCTCTGCAACCCCATGAATTGCAGCATGCCAGGCTTCCCTGTCCTTCATCATCTCCTTACGTTTGTTTAAATTCATGTCCACTGAGTTGGTGATACCATCCAGCCATCTCATCCTCTGTCGTCCCCTTCTCCTCTTGCCCTCAATCTTGCCCAGCATCAGGGTCTTTGTCAATGAGTCAGAACTTCGCATCAGGTAGCCGAAGTATTGGAGCTTCAGCTTCAGCATCAGTCCTTCCAATGAACACCCAGGACTGATCTCCTTTAGGATGGACTGGTTGGATGTCCTTGCAGTCCAAGGGACTCTCAAGAGTTTAGCACCACAGTTCAAAAGAATCAATTCTTCACTCAGCCTTCTTTATAGTCCAACTCTCACATCCATACATGACTACTAGAAAAATCATAGCTTTGACTAGATGGACCTTTGTTGGTAAAGTGATGTCTCTGCTTTTTAATACACTGTCTAGGTCTGTCATAGCTTTTCTTCCAAGGAGCAAGCATCTTTTAATTTCATGGCCACAGTCACCATCCACAGTGATTTTGGAGCCCAAGAAAATAAAGTCTGTCACTGTTTCAAGAGTTTCCCCATCTATTTGCCATGAAGTGCTGCGACCAGATGCCTTGATCTTAGTTTTTTCAATGTTGAGTTTTAAGCCAGCTTTTTCACTCTCCTCTTTCACCTTCATCAAGAGGCTCTTGAGTTCCTCTTCACTTCCTGCCATTAAAGGGTATCATTTTCATACTGAAGTTGCTGTTATTTCTCCCAGAATTTTGATTCCAGCTTGTGAGTCATCCAGCCCAATATTTCACATGATATACTCTGCATATAAGTTAATAAGCAGAGTGACAATATACATTAATAAAAATCCAAAGATAAAAATCTGTCAAGAAAAACTATGATCTTAAAAGATGTGCATTAGTACTCATATCAAATTCTCAAAGTGTTCCTCCTTACCATAAAAACTAAAAACAGTGGGTCTGATTTTCCCTTTTAAAAAATATTGTTTTTGATATTTCTTATTATAAGATACAAAAGCAATTAATAGCTGATAAACAGTCATTGATAATGATAATACATTATTTTTATCAACCTTATAATGAAACTTCTTAACCATTTAAAAAACATTTTAATTAAAGTGCTTATATTTGCCCTTTCTAGCAACCCTGGCCAAACCTAGTTTCTTTGGATTCCTGTTCTGACTCTTTTGGAGCCAAGTTTCCTGGTCCTCATAGAAGGATGTGCTTTTGTTTCATCTTACTTTTTAATAACTAAAAGACATTTATTGAGCTGCTTTTATAGGCAGGGCACTCTACCAAACACTGTGGAGACATGAAATGATTGAAAAAGTTAAGTACTTGCTTTTAATGAAGCTCGATGGAGGCAACAGTTGTTGATGGAAATGTAGGAGAGTGAGTCTCAGAAAGTTTGGAGTCCTGGTCTGGAGCTGCTGTAAGCATGAAACTCGGACTCAAGAATCCAGTTGATTCCTGATGACCCAGAATTATGGATGATGTCAGCTCTGGGGACACGGGAGCAATCTGAATGGAAGAGCCAGTTTTAAGTTAAGTTCCAGTAGTGCTTTATCTAATAAACACAAGTAAAGGAACAAAGGATTTATTTATTTTTCCTGTGTCTCTTTTTTCAAACAGGTATTCTTCTTACTAGCTAAACAACACAATGGAAACCACGGCGAAAACAAATAAAAGGGGTATTCAAGATGGGCCTCCAAAAGAAGTCAAATTGCCTATCAGTGAAGCACTTCTAGACTATCAGTAAGTTTAGATTATGAAATCCTAAAGTTCTCATACATAAGTGGCAAGCATTGCTAACATTCACATAACTCCAGTGGAAAATGAAGTACTCCAAAGCTGTCAAGGAAGCTGGATTAGAGGCATAATTTCACTCTCATGCTACGTGCATATTTTTTTTAGGTTTTGGCATGTTGTAACACAAGCCAAGCTATGAAACAGAATTTGTGAATGGGTTTTGGCTTCCCCGCCCCCTCCACTGAATTATTGGTCACTCTCCCTCAAATGCACAGCAACTTGCTGGCTTACCTCTTCAAATAGAGCACACCTCAGTTAGTGTCCATTTACAAAAGAGTAAATGTACACACATTTCTCTTCTTCACTTAACTTTTTATTTCTAGACATTCCAATTTGCATTGTCCTCAAATGCCTACAAATCAAACCCAAATGATTTATAATTATTTTCAATAAGAATGGGCTTCCCTGGTGGCTCAGCTGGTAAAGAATCTGCCTGCAATGTGGGAGACCTGGGTTCGATCCCTGGGTTGGGAAGATCCCCTGGAGAACATAATGGAACACTGTCCCCACTCCAGTGTCCTTGCCTGGAGAATTCCATGGACTGGATAGTCCATGGGGTCTCAAAGAGTTGGACACAACTGAGCGACTTTCACTTTCACTTTAATAAGAATATCTTAATATTTCTATCCCAGGAGCTGGAGATGAGACTAGAGGTGATACTTGTCATCTGTTTATGTTTTATCTAACTGATGGAGAGTAAGCCCTTTGATAGCTTTTGAACTTCCACTTTGGGTCCTGGGTAGGTGTTTTAATGTGTAACACTTAGGAAGTGAATGAATACATGTCAGTTGTGTGTGTGTGTGTGTGTGTGTGTGTGTGTTTTTCAAATAAGAAGGCACTTCATGCCTATTGAGCAAGTATTTGAATGTTTATCTAATATATACAGGCAAGTGCTGATCACTGGAGGGCAAGAGTGAACCGGCCCACACGGTCCATTCCTAACAAAGCACAGGAAATGGATGTTAAACACACAGTCCGGTCTTTCCTGAAAAATTGCATACCTCTAAAGAAGGTGCTCACTGACTCGATGGACATGAGTCTGAGTGAACTCTGGGAGTTGGTGATGGACAGGGAGGCCTGGCGTGCTGTGATTCANCAGTCCCACAAGACCACCGTGCACTTCAGATGCCAGTTACCAGTCCAGGGTGTTACTTGTACATCTGGTTGACTGGCTATAAATCAGAGCCTCACACACTCACATCCTCCTCAAGTTCAATTAACTTGCTAGAATGGCTCACAGAACCAGGAAAACCCATTTACTCACTAGATCATTAAAAAAGTATTAAAGGCTATGAATCGACAGTCAGATGAAGAGATACAGAGAGCAGAGTGAAAGTGAAAGTTTCTCAGTCGTGTCCGACTCTTTGCAACTCCAAGGAGTTCTCCAGGCCAGAATACTGTAGTGGGTAGCTATTCCTTTCTCCATGGGATCTTTCCCAACCCAGGGATCAAACCCAGGTCTCCAACATTGCAGGCAGATTCTTTACTGGCTGAGCCATCAGGGAAGCCCCTAGAGAGCAAAGTACCAAACAAAGGAGCTTCTGCCCTTGTGGAGCTTGGGGCCTGGCACAGCAGCACCTGGAAGCTCTCTGGGAAAGGACCAAAAGATGCTCCTTTTCCAGGTTTTAATGGAGGCTTCATTGCATAATTGTGATTGACTAAATCCTTGGCTAGTAGCAGCTGATTCCACCTCAAGTCCCTCTCCTGTCCCTGGAAATCAATGTGAGGGACTGCAGTCCTCTAATAACTTGATCAGTTCTCCTGGCAATCAGGCCCCCTCCCTTTCTCTCTCCCAGATTCAAAAGTCACTTTCATTATTTCATTAACATAAACCCAATTGTGATGGCAGAAAAGTCCATGGGTTTTGGGCACTGTGGGCCAGGAACTATGGTTGAAAAATCATTAAAAAATAAGAATATATCTAAGAAATACAGATATATATTTATCTATCTAATATATTTATATCATAAATTTATCATATCTATTTATGCTCTTTGGAAGGGAAGCTATGACAAACCTAGACAATGTATTAAAAAGAGACATCATTTTGCAACAAAGATCCATCTAGTTAGTCAAAGCTATGGTTTTTCCAGTAGTCACGTATGGATGTGAGAGCTGGACCATGAAGAAGGCTGAGTGCCAAGAAATTGATGCTTTCAAATTGTGGTGCTGGAGAAGACTCTTGAGAATCCCTTGGACAGCAAGGAGATAAAACCAGTCAATTGTAAAGGAAATCAACCCTGAATGTTCATTGGATGGAAGGACTGATGCTGAAGCTCCAATACTTTGACCACCTGATGCGAACACCAATGCTGGGAAAGATTGAGGGCAGGAGGAGAAAGTGGACAACAGAGGATGAGATGGTTGGATGGCATCACCGACTCAGTGGACACGAGTTTCACTATCAGGAGACAGTGAAAGACAGAGGAGCCTGGCGTGCTGCAGTCCTTGGAGTCGCAAAGAGTTGGACACAACTTAGTGACTGAACAACAAGGAAATGCATTTTAGTCACCCGAGTGACCAAAGATTACATACATATATTTCTTATAAATGACGGTATCACAACCATACACCAAAAAGAAAAAAAATGTAAAAACTGCTGAAATAGAAATAAAACCACTAGTTCAATTAATAACATTGTACCAATGTCAATTTCCTGGTTTTGATGCTGTGCTATCATTAGATAAGATGTTATCATTTGGGAAAGCTGGGTGGACAGTAGATGGGAATTGTGTGTCCTATTTTGGCAACTTCTATTCTTGTTCTTGTGAGTCTAAAAAGGTTTTTAAAAAAGCAAACAAAACAAACAAAACAAAACAAAAATAATCCTTCCTTTGTAGCTTAGATACTAAATCTCCTTTCTTCTATTTATAATATGATAATTAGTCTTACCTCAAATAATAAATTTACTTCATAAGATAAATAGCTTTTTAAAGCATATTGGTAGATATGTTTAAATTTATTTTTCAGTATATCACTCAAAATAATTTTTCAGATATATTTGAATTTTGTAACACTGTCAGACACATTTCTTTTCTATTTGAAATTCCCAGGATTTGGGAAGTTTAATATAGATGTTGTTAAATGCATGTGGCCTTTTAGATTCTTAGGAATACATAAGAGCTGTCAAAACTCCCTATGGACATCTCATCTCCAGTTCTCTTCTGAAGATTTGGGGGAGGGGGTCAGCTTGTTGTTTACCTCAACTTTTATTAACACCTCAGGGAGCTGTGGGCTTCCCAGGTGGCAGAGTGGTAAAGAATTCGCCTGCCAATGCAGAAGGTGCGAGAGCTGCAGGTTCAACCCCTGGTTCAGGAAGATCCTCTGGAGGAGGAAATGGCAAGCTATGCCAGTACATGTCTAGAAAAATCCATGGACAGAGGAGCCTGGCAGGCTACAGTCCATAGGGCTTCAAAGAGTCGGCACAACTGAGTCCACACACACGGAGCTGTAATGTTCAACAACTGTTGATTGTTTTTGACAAACCAATCTAGGAAAAGGCTGTTAAGATGCTGGGTAAGCTCTGAGTCGGGTCAAATAAAGGCAAGTCTTGCCAGTGGGATTTTCCAGGGAATTACCAGATAAGTCAAATAGTGGCCCTTATTTAGGAACTTGGCTTTGCAAGAGTTCTGCCTCTTACTTCTCTCCCCAACCCTCAGCCACAGGCTGCCTGATTGCTGGGTTTTGCCGTAATTGTGGGGCTATTGGTTTTTAGGGTAAGTTTGAAACTCACTGTTCTTACTAAGATTTAACCATTTTTCTTGAATAAACACTCCCTGGAAATTACTGCAAAGCCTTTAATTTCCAGAGTTCTGAAAAGCTGATTTTGCCAGTTTTTGCCAATTCTTTCTCATTGCCTTTATGAAGAAGTGGATTTTCAGAAGTCTTACTCCATCACTTCTGTTTATGTCATTCTCTACAAGATTTTACAAAATTAGAAGGAAAGAAATTCAGTTTTCACATACATATCATATCATGAATTCTTTGGTACTAAAAATTCTTCAGAGATATAATTCAGATACTTTAGAATATTGCAAACAAAAAATCAGAGAAGTTAAACTGTGGGATTTTGAATATCATCTATTTTTCATCTTTATTTCTATTTTTTAAGTCACTCAAAGCCTGTCCAGTCTGCCTTTTTTGTTTTTGGCTGTATTCATCAATACTGAGCATCATAAAGTTACTTGTTTGTTGCTTTTGTTCAGTTTATCAAAGTTTTAAATTAAAATTCTAAAGCACTGATATGACAATCATGTCATACAGCCTGTGAAATGACTTAAAGAGCATTAAGGTTACATTAAAATCCTCTCTGAGGAGTTTATTAAACTACTGTCTATTTTGCTAAACAATTTTAAGAAATCAAATTTTTCAGCCATCAACTTTAAAGTTTGTTGGATTCAATATTAAAGACCTGAGTTTTAGTAGGCTGCAGCACTATCAATAAATCACAGATATTTAGATTATCAGAAAGAATTTGGCTACCCAAAGTGTGGGTTGTGGACCAGCAGGTTCAGCATCACCTGGAACGTGTGAGAAATGCAGAATTACAGGCATCGTACCAAACTTAATCAGAATCTGCATTTTTAACAAGGCCCCCAAGTGCTGGGTATACATGTTGAAGTTTCAGAAGTATTGGTTTAGAGAATCAATTTTGAGAAAGAAAATATTCTTACAGTAGANAAAGCTATGGTTTTTCCAGTAGTCATGTACGGATGTGAGAGCTGGACCATGAAGAAGGCTGAGTGCCAAGAAATTGATGCTTTCAAATTGTGGTGCTGGAGAAGACTCTTGAGAATCCCTTGGACAGCAAGGAGATAAAACCAGTCAATTGTAAAGGAAATCAACCCTGAATGTTCATTGGATGGAAGGACTGATGCTGAAGCTCCAATACTTTGACCACCTGATGCGAACACCAATGCTGGGAAAGATTGAGGGCAGGAGGAGAAAGTGGACAACAGAGGATGAGATGGTTGGATGGCATCACCGACTCAGTGGACACGAGTTTCACTATCAGGAGACAGTGAAAGACAGAGGAGCCTGGCGTGCTGCAGTCCTTGGAGTCGCAAAGAGTTGGACACAACTTAGTGACTGAACAACAAGGAAATGCATTTTAGTCACCCGAGTGACCAAAGATTACATACATATATTTCTTATAAATGACGGTATCACAACCATACACCAAAAAGAAAAAAAATGTAGAAACTGCTGAAATAGAAATAAAACCACTAGTTCAATTAATAACATTGTACCAATGTCAATTTCCTGGTTTTGATGCTGTGCTATCATTAGATAAGATGTTATCATTTGGGAAAGCTGGGTGGACAGTAGATGGGAATTGTGTGTCCTATTTTGGCAACTTCTATTCTTGTTCTTGTGAGTCTAAAAAGGTTTTTAAAAAAGCAAACAAAACAAACAAAACAAAACAAAAATAATCCTTCCTTTGTAGCTTAGATACTAAATCTCCTTTCTTCTATTTATAATATGATAATTAGTCTTACCTCAAATAATAAATTTACTTCATAAGATAAATAGCTTTTTAAAGCATATTGGTAGATATGTTTAAATTTATTTTTCAGTATATCACTCAAAATAATTTTTCAGATATATTTGAATTTTGTAACACTGTCAGACACATTTCTTTTCTATTTGAAATTCCCAGGATTTGGGAAGTTTAATATAGATGTTGTTAAATGCATGTGGCCTTTTAGATTCTTAGGAATACATAAGAGCTGTCAAAACTCCCTATGGACATCTCATCTCCAATTCTCTTCTGAAGATTTGGGGGAGGGGGTCAGCTTGTTGTTTACCTCAACTTTTATTAACACCTCAGGGAGCTGTGGGCTTCCCAGGTGGCAGAGTGGTAAAGAATCCGCCTGCCAATGCAGAAGATGCGAGAGCTGCAGGTTCAACCCCTGGTTCAGGAAGATCCTCTGGAGGAGGAAATGGCAAGCTATGCCAGTACATGTCTAGAAAAATCCATGGACAGAGGAGCCTGGCAGGCTACAGTCCACAGGGCTTCAAAGAGTCGGCACAACTGAGTCCACACACACGGAGCTGTAATGTTCAACAACTGTTGATTGTTTTTGACAAACCAATCTAGGAAAAGGCTGTTAAGATGCTGGGTAAGCTCTGAGTCGGGTCAAATAAAGGCAAGTCTTGCCAGTGGGATTTTCCAGGGAATTACCAGATAAGTCAAATAGTGGCCCTTATTTAGGAACTTGGCTTTGCAAGAGTTCTGCCTCTTACTTCTCTCCCCAACCCTCAGCCACAGGCTGCCTGATTGCTGGGTTTTGCCGTAATTGTGGGGCTATTGGTTTTTAGGGTAAGTTTGAAACTCACTGTTCTTACTAAGATTTAACCATTTTTCTTGAATAAACACTCCCTGGAAATTACTGCAAAGCCTTTAATTTCCAGAGTTCTGAAAAGCTGATTTTGCCAGTTTTTGCCAATTCTTTCTCATTGCCTTTATGAAGAAGTGGATTTTCAGAAGTCTTACTCCATCACTTCTGTTTATGTCATTCTCTACAAGATTTTACAAAATTAGAAGGAAAGAAATTCAGTTTCACATACATATCATATCATGAATTCTTTGGTACTAAAAATTCTTCAGAGATATAATTCAGATACTTTAGAATATTGCAAACAAAAAATCAGAGAAGTTAAACTGTGGGATTTTGAATATCATCTATTTTTCATCTTTATTTCTATTTTTTAAGTCACTCAAAGCCTGTCCAGTCTGCCTTTTTTGTTTTTGGCTGTATTCATCAATACTGAGCATCATAAAGTTACTTGTTTGTTGCTTTTGTTCAGTTTATCAAAGTTTTAAATTAAATTCTAAAGCACTGATATGACAATCATGTCATACAGCCTGTGGAATGACTTAAAGAGCATTAAGGTTACATTAAAATCCTCTCTGAGGAGTTTATTAAACTACTGTCTATTTTGCTAAACAATTTTAAGAAATCAAATTTTTCAGCCATCAACTTTAAAGTTTGTTGGATTCAATATTAAAGACCTGAGTTTTAGTAGGCTGCAGCACTATCAATAAATCACAGATATTTAGATTATCAGAAAGAATTTGGCTACCCAAAGTGTGGGTTGTGGACCAGCAGGTTCAGCATCACCTGGAACGTGTGAGAAATGCAGAATTACAGGCATCGTACCAAACTTAATCAGAATCTGCATTTTTAACAAGGCCCCCAAGTGCTGGGTATACATGTTGAAGTTTCAGAAGTATTGGTTTAGAGAATCAATTTTGAGAAAGAAAATATTCTTACAGTAGAGTATCTATGAAGGTTGCTGCTACTGCTGCTAAGTCACTTCAGTCGTGTCTGACTCTGTGCAACCGCATAGACGGCAGCCCACCAGGCTCCCGCGTCCCTGGGATTCTCCAGGCAAGAACACTGGAGTGGGTTGCCATTTCCTTCTCCAATGCAGGAAAGTGAAAAGTGAAAGTGAAGTCGCTCAGTCGTATCCAACTCTTAGTGACCCCATGGACTGCAGCCCACCAGGCTCCTCCATCCATGGGATTTTCCAGGCAAGAGCATTGGAGTGGGTTGCCATTGCCTATGAAGGTTAAGAGAATAAAAACATGAATATCAGAAATAAAATATCATGTTGAAAAACTATAGTAAAGAGAATGTTAAATTATAGGAAAATAAGTAATTTTTAACAGAAGTATTAGAATATTTTAAGTATATACATTTTGTTAGGTTTAAGAAATTGAAGGAAAGACCCCAGGGAAGTGAGTATTAAAACTTAAAGGGGGGAAAACAAAGGAAGGTTAAGAAAAGTACAAGAAATATGTATTAAGTTCACACACAATAGAATATCTCTACATATACATAATAAACCAGCAAGGGCAAAAATAAACTCTAAGTTGATTAAATAAGAAACATGGAAACGTGGATGGGATATTCACAAGAAGAACACAGTTCATGTTTTAAGTGTGGAGTGTTGGATGGTGAGTGATCATCACCCCAGAAGAAGAGAATTAGGGTCACTTGCAAGAAAAGCTAAAAATAATGTAAATCCCCCAAGAGCAGTACTTTTGTCTATTTTGTTCACAAATATATGCCTAGTGTCTAGGTGACTCCTGGCATATGGTAGATAACTCCATAAATATTGAATAAATGAGTGATGTTTCCTAGAAAATAAAGATAATTTGTGGGAGTTGAAGAAATTGACCTCTAAAGTCTAATTTTAATGTTCATTGATAGACTGGTAGATTATTAACACAGGTTTTAAAATGAAACTGTCTCTTCAGTGATTACTGATTTGATGGATTTAATTTTGAGTCTTCCATCTTCCACATGCTCTTTGGAGATACTATTGAATAAATTATTTCATTAACTATTTCTTATTTTGCAAGCCTCAGCATGTGATTCTGTTTTGAGGGAAAACAATGGAGATACTTCAGCAAAGGTAATTAACAACTCTTTGATATTCATGACAGAATAAACGCTTAAAGGATGAACAAACTTGGCACATACGGAACCTACTAAAGGAACTCAGTGAAGAGAAGTCAGAGGGATCCGTAGTTGTAACAAGAGAGGAGGTTGAAAACGCAAAGAAGGAAAAATGGAAGTTTGAAAGAGACCAGGAACAAAACTTGAAAGGTGATTTAGGAACTTAGAAAATTATCATAAAGCCATATCAAGTTATTTCTTGAATGTATCAATGCTTTTGTCTCCTAATATGTTCAAAATGCCAGGGACACACTTCAAAGGACATCATTACCGCCACTACCACAAACCCATGTAGGTAAGTGGGCGACAGAAGGAAATAGCAAAGTGGGTGGAGATAATGAAGCCAAGTGAGGAGGAGGAGAGCAGTGGTCAGAAGCACAGACCAAAGCCCTCTGGCCTTTAATACCAGCCTGCATCCTGTGAGCTACCACCCCGAACTCCAGGCAGTGATGATCTGCTCTTTTGAGGGGAAATTGTCTCGTTTGGTGTCTTCAATAGCTTCAGGCTCAGTTCACACTTGGGAATGGTAAGGAGAGTATAAAGCTTCCTCTCCAGACCCAGTGTCTCTAAGGAAGCTAAGCCCTCTATTTAGATGGGGAAAGAGGGATTGGATTTGGAAAGGGGGACATTTACAGGACATGGATAGAAATGATGCTGGTACAGAAGGTGAAAGACTCAGGACATAGTCTTGCTGAGGGCTCAGGAAGTGACTGGGTTCTGAGAGCTGGACCCTTGGTGTTGACACATGCATTGAAAAAAATTCCTGTTCCTTCATCTTGAGCTTGCTGCTCAGATTTCTAGATTTTTTTTTTTTTTTTTGCCAGAACCTCATTAAATACCATCCCTGCCAGGAACCTGGAAAACAGGGGAGAGAATGGAGTGCTACCAGAAAGCACTACAAGAACCTGAGAGGCAAAAACGAGGGGCTAGATTTTCTTGGATTTCTCCAAGCACTCTAGAGATCCTACTTACTCAAGCAGTCGTAGATAGCTGTCGTTTTGGGTGAAATAGTTACCAAGGCCTCAGGTCAGTCAGCAAGCTTCATTTTTAGGGGCTCTCCGCCACTGTTCCACAAGCCTGCTCTGGCTGAGCCCCTGTAGCGACAGCGGTGACGTGAGGGTGTGAGGTGGTGGATGTGTTTCCTGGCCAGGCCGTCTCCAGGAGAATCCTGCTCCTGTGTGCAAGGGACGCTTTACGAACTCTCTTGAGATGGGTGTGAGACCTCAGCTGATGCTCAGACATGCTCACTAAGCTGCCTTTGCAGGGAATGGTCCAGTTAGTGGAGGTGTGCCTGTCTGAGGTCTGGGCTGGGGCTGGGGTGTGTGTCACCCAAGACCAAGAATGTGCTGGGTGACTAAGAATGGGAGAGCTGGGCGTGTGTGGTGGTCCAAAGGAGAAAGAAGCCCATGGATGCTGATGAAGAGAGGGAGAGGGAGGGAACAGACGTGTCTACAAGGGGTCTCTGAGGCTGTCACAGTTGGCAGCAGGCAGTCACCTGCAACTCAGTTCAATTCATGGAGCAGCGGCCGCAGCTCCGCCGGCAGCCTGGGATGGTGCAGAGCCTCTGATCCGTCTGGACCTGCTGAGTCAGAGTCTGCATGAGGTCAAGGTCACAGCAGGTTTTCTGTGCACAGTCAAGTTTGAGAAGTGCTGACGAAACTCCCCTCTTCCAACATTTACCTGGATTACTTTCAGTTGCAAGGATAAAAATCCAACCCAGACTAGTCCAAGCATAAAGAAGATGTTAATCTCTTCAAGAAACCAGACAGAAAAGGCAGGGTGCTTCTGAGCTGAACCCAGAGCCTCACATGCTGTCAGAGCTCAGCTTCCTTTTATTCGTCTCCTTCTCTTGCTCCTCCCTGCCCCATCACCCCCTCTTTCTAGCCCACCCTCTCCCTCCACACACTGTCTCTTTCATCTCTCTTCTCTCTCTGTCTTCTCCTGGAAAGCTGGCTCCTTTTTCTGAGAATGTTCTCCCTGTGAGTCTAGAACTCTGACCACAGACACCTCTGAACGTACATCCTTATAACCTCAAAGTGGAGTGGAGACAAAAAGAGATATGTTTCCTACCAGTTTCAGTGAGAGCATTTCTAGGGAAGGACTCTGAGCTGAGGCCTAGCTTGGGGTGCACGTTCAGCCCTGGACCAATCCTCCGGCTGGGAAAAGGGGCGTCTGTAGTCAATGTACTTTAATGACGAGGGATAGGAGAAGTGTGTTACTAGACGAGAAGGGAGAGAGGGGTGCTAAGAAAGCAGAACAGCAGCTGCTACCCCTCTCTCTNCTCCTGGAAAGCTGGCTCCTTTTTCTGAGAATGTTCTCCCTGTGAGTCTAGAACTCTGACCACAGACACCTCTGAACGTACATCCTTATAACCTCAAAGTGGAGTGGAGACAAAAAGAGATATGTTTCCTACCAGTTTCAGTGAGAGCATTTCTAGGGAAGGACTCTGAGCTGAGGCCTAGCTTGGGGTGCACGTTCAGTCCTGGACCAATCCTCCGGCTGGGAAAAGGGGCGTCTGTAGTCAATGTACTTTAATGATGAGGGATAGGAGAAGTGTGTTACTAGACGAGAAGGGAGAGAGGGGTGCTAAGAAAGCAGAACAGCAGCTGCTACCCCCACCTGTCTTTCAAAAGTTTCAGTGACATCAACCAACCCTCCCCGCAGAGACTGAACGTGGTGCAAGGCTGAGTCCAGGGCAGTCTGCTCACAGAGGACAGCTGATCACTGGGCTGTAGTGTTCTTAATTGTTTAATAACAAGAACCACTTGTTAAGGGAATTTTAAAATGTATAATCTTATATTTTGAATATTAATATGTTAAGTATGTATTAAAAATATATTATTATCATGTCTTCGACAAAGACATATCTGGAGTCCTGGATGTTTGGGCTGAAGAGCATCTCTCTGTCCTGAAAGAATGCTTCACTCATTTCATAAATATTTATTGAGCCTCAACTAATGGCCAGATTCTCTGCCAAGTGCTGGGTTGACAGAGATGAATAAAATGTGGTCTTGCCCTCAGGAGCTCTCAAACAAGACAGGGCAGGACAATGAGCAAAATAGCGATTAAGTTCATCATACCTGGTTTTGGTGATGCTTCCTTTTCCAGAATATTCAGCAGCTTGATACTCAGCCTAAAGACTGAGTAGAATGTCGTGTATAGTAAGTACACCAGGGCAAGCTGAAGGTTTATATGATGAGACAGCTCCAAATTTGTACACATTTAACTGAGGAACTTAGCTTTCACTCTGAAGTCTTACTATGTGGCGACTGAGAAGAGAGGTAATTATGACTATCATATGCTGTCATTTCACACAAGGAAAGCTCAAAGAGTTGATCTGCAAATGATGGAATCAAACAACATACTTAACAAAGAAAGGTCACCAGGGACAGTGGAAGGATGTAAGTTGGAATTACTTTGCCCAGAGACATAATGACCAGAAAAATGACAATTTACAAAAAAAAAGTATATGTAAAATAATACATTGTACAAAACAAGATGCTTATCAAGCTATCACAGGCATAATTTAAACTTGTGGGTCCCTAGGCATATAGGTTGATTGCATGTTGTCATTCTCGGTCACAGCCCCAAACCACGCCATCCACTTTAAAACTGGAAGTTTACTTTTACTAAGATTTTGAATCAGGAGGGGTAGATAAACAATAGTTTGAATAGTTTAGATTTCTCTAAATTGTAGATATAAAATTGTATTTATGAGTTTATATTTTCATATCAGACTAACTTCACAAAATCAGAGTGCCACATAGTGATGGGTGCAAGGACACTAGAGATGACCCCACATCTTGATGTTTTCAACAGATATGCGCGTCCAGATAAGTGATGCTGAGAAGCTGTTTCTTGAGAAACTCAGTGAGAAAGAATATTGGGAGGAATACAAGAATGTAGGGAGTGAACAACATGCTAAACTCATTAGCTCCTTACAGAACGACATCAACAGAGTTACAGAGAATGCCGAAAAAATGTCAGGTCAGTTGCAAGAAAACTGGTTCAGATTCAATAAAAAAAAATCTTTAGGGGGNCGGTCACAGCCCCAAACCACACCATCCACTTTAAAACTGGAAGTTTACTTTTACTAAGATTTTGAATCAGGAGGGGTAGATAAACAATAGTTTGAATAGTTTAGATTTCTCTAAATTGTAGATATAAAATTGTATTTATGAGTTTATATTTTCATATCAGACTAACTTCACAAAATCAGAGTGCCACATAGTGATGGGTGCAAGGACACTAGAGATGACCCCACATCTTCATGTTTTCAACAGATATGCGCGTCCAGATAAGTGATGCTGAGAAGCTGTTTCTTGAGAAACTCAGTGAGAAAGAATATTGGGAGGAATACAAGAATGTAGGGAGTGAACAACATGCTAAACTCATTAGCTCCTTACAGAACGACATCAACAGAGTTACAGAGAATGCTGAAAAAATGTCAGGTCAGTTGCAAGAAAACTGGTTCAGATTCAATAAAAAAAAATCTTTAGGGGGCAGACATTTGGTGAAAGGAAGAAAGAGGTGCTCTGGAATCATCCGTCACGCTCTGCTGACAGCGTGAGCACTGCGAGTAAGGATGCGGTGGAGNTTGCAAGAAAACTGGTTCAGATTCAATAAAAAAAAATCTTTAGGGGGCAGACATTTGGTGAAAGGAAGAAAGAGGTGCTCTGGAATCATCCGTCACGCTCTGCTGACAGCGTGAGCACTGCGAGTAAGGATGCGGTGGAGGAAGGAAAGAAACATCCCAGGACTACCTGTGAAACTGAGGAGGGGAAGTGAAGGGATGGGGGTGTGGGCAGAAACCTGCCACTGATTCTGAGAAAGAAGCTGCATCCAGTGGATGGGGTCTGCATGCTGTCATACCTGGCTTGGGGTCAACTCCATCGGGGAAGGAGGGTCCTGGGAAGGGGTCGTATTCGAGGATAAATTCACCTGAGGCCCAGCTAGGGCAACCTACCTAGGCTGGACAATCAGAATCGTTATAGAAAAATGGCCAAGTAAATGCTAAGTTGTGGGGGCTTCCCTGGTGGCTCAGAGGTTAAAGCGTCTGCCTGGAATGCGGGAGACCTGGGTTCGATCCCTGGGTCAGGAAGATCCCCTGGAGA
This sequence comes from Raphicerus campestris, assembly GCA_006410735.1. Lineage (NCBI taxonomy): Eukaryota > Metazoa > Chordata > Mammalia > Artiodactyla > Bovidae > Raphicerus > Raphicerus campestris. The sequence continues at coordinate 386,052 of SJYW01014881.1, read as the reverse complement.
AGGAAATGGCAATCCACTCCAGTACTCTTGCCTGGAAAATCCCATGGAGGGAGGAGCCTGGTAGGCTACAGTCCATGGGGTCACAAAGAGTCGGACACTACTGAGCGACTTCAGAATCGTTATAGAAAAATGGCCAAGTAAATGCTAAGTTGTAGTCGGAAGAAAACCGGAGAACAAACATGGGACAGGAAGGGAAGAGGGTGGGACAGGAAGGCATCGGGGATGACAGATCTTACCAGAGGGCACCTGTCTGTCCCTGAGGCCGAGCAGAGTGCCCTCAAAGAACACCAGAGACCTAGAGACACAGAAGTCATAGGGTAGGACAAACGGGAGAAATCTGGCCTCAGCAGCGTGGGTGGATGGCGGTTCTGAGCCTAGCTGGCCCTGGAGGCTTGTTCTGTGGGAGGAGGGTTTATGTGGGTATCCCAGTATGCCCTCTGAGGCTCTGCCCGGTCACCCCACTTCTGGACCAATTTTCATGTGTGTCTCTCAATTCAGGGTCTCTGCACCACATCGGTGGTATAAATTTGGCCCTAAATCAGTCTGCAATTGGAGTTAAAATATTTCAAAATGTTCTCCCCCAAAAGCAGAGAGTAAGAGTGACACCCTCCTACCCTTGTCTGTTCCCCCAGCCACTGAGATCCCCCTTCTAGAGAGAAACACCATTGCTAGTTCCTTAAGCAACCTTTCAGAAAGATCCTGTTCATGTCTCAGAATATACATGTATGTTACAAAACAGCATGCTACAGATGCAGTTTTTCACTTATTCATTCAAGTAACAACATGGACATCCTTACAGATCGGTACACGTTAGTACTGCCTCATCCTCCCGATGTCTCCTTTGTTTTGTCGTACTATAATTTTTTAACTACTCCCCTACTCATAAGCATTTAGGTTATTTCCTGTCTTACTATTACAAAGAACTCTGCAATGACTCTCCTTACACAATCTCATTTTACTGCGACAAATATCCTTGTATATATGTAATTTCATTTATGTGTATCTCTAAAGGGAAACGGCTGGCCCAAACAGCCCATTCATTTTTATTTTGATAGGCACAGCCCTCTGTAGATGCTGTACCAAGTGTATTCCTGCTGGTGTGGTGAGGATGTCTGTTTTCCCGCTTCAGCAACAAGGGATGTGATCCACCTTTCTGTTCTTTGACAGTCTTATAGGTAGAAAATGGTAACTCTGTAGCTTTAATTTCCATTTCTCTTCCTATAAGTGGCAGTGAATAACTTTTCATAAACTCAAGAACCATATGGATTTCCTTTCTGTTCTCATCCTTTGTTCACTTTTCTATTGTGTTGTGGAACTCTTTACTTTCCAAGGAAATTAGCTCTTTAAATGTGATTTAATGTATAAATATTTCCCCTTCATTATTAGTCTTCTGTTTGTGCGCTGTTTGTATGAGGAAAATTTTATAGTTTTATAGTGCCCAATTTACCAGTCTTTGATTTTATTGAAATTACAAATATATTCTCTAATATTTTCTTCTAGAATTTATTATATCTTTATCTTTATATTTAAATCTCTGATTTTTTTTGTGTGAAGTAGGAAACCAACTTTCCTTTTTGCCAGATGGCTTTCCAGTTGTCTCAACATCATCTATTAAATGAGCCATTTTTACCCTATGATCCACCATGATGACTTTATCACACTTTCATTTCCAATGTGTGTTTGGCTCTCTTTCTCTATTTTCTATTCTGCTCCATGAATCTATGTATTTGTGCAGCAATGCCATAGAGGAAAGTCCCTGCCAGTCCAGTGGTTAAGACTTGGTGCTTTCACTGCTGTGGGCCCAGGTTCAATCCCCAGTTGGGGAACTAAGATTCCATAAGGTATGCAGCAAGGCCAAAAGAAAATGTTACTGTTCAAGTGTACTTTTAAAAATTTTAATAGTTTTCCAGCATTCATTTAATAATTTTCTAGCATTCCTCATATTAACTTAATCCATTATCCTGATTATAAATTTGGATGATTTCTTTGAGCTGAAAATTTTCATGCTATTGTAGCTAACTTGGGAGTGGTGGTAATAAAATTTTTATGCTGCTGGTTGAACCCTGGTGTAGGGCCAACTTTAGGAATCATGAGAAAATGTCTGTTATAGGCTTATCTTATTTGCCATTAGTTTTAGGCACTTCTCCAGTAC
>SJYW01014881.1:352743-363739 GCA_006410735.1 Raphicerus campestris | reverse complement strand
AGGATGAAACATAATTTGTCTAAAAAGTACTTTCTTACATACACAAACCTAAGAGAGTACCACTTTACTCTCTTTTGGGTTGGTGGAGCTTTAAAAATTGAGGATATAAAAAAGTGTTTGAGATATAATTTCTAATTTATCTTTTCTAATCTTTGTTTTATCCAAAATATCTGCTTCTTTTTCCTTTCCACTGTCCCTCATCTTGCTCTTGGGCTTCCCTTGTGGCTCGGCTGGTAAAGAATCCGCCTGCAATGCAAGAGACCTGGGTTGGGAAGATCCCCTGGAGAAGGGAAAGGATACCCACTCCCGTATTCTGGCCTGGAGAATTCCATGGACTGTATAGTGCACGGGGTTACAAAGAGTCGGACACAACCGAGCGCCTTTCACTTTCATTATCATCTTGCTCCAGACTGTGTCCTAAATCTGTGAGATCCCAGCTGAGATTGTCTCTCTATCTGGAACATCCTTTCTTCGGATTGATAAACATCTGGCCTTTTCTAGAGTTCTTCACTGAATTTCAGTTGCTATTGTTTCTTGCTTCCCTCTTGGTTCAATTGTTCTTTCAGTATTCCTATGCCGTTGCACAATTTTTACTGAATTACACAAAAACAGGGTGTGAAGGGTAACTGATCAATGGTTTTGCTTACCCATGCAATCCAGCCCCTTTGTGACTGAATATGATTAAAAGGTGAAATCAATAAGTGATCTGATCATAGTTAAGACGGTTAAAAATGCATATGTCAATCAAATATCCTTTCAGTAGGTACATTCAGTATATAATGAAGATTGCCCCCAATACGGCTCCTAGTATTTCACATTAAAATCTCTCAACAGTCCTATAAGGGAGAGCCTTGCTAATAAGAAGACAGAGACCAGAGATACTTTGTGACTTTCCCAGAGCATGTGGAGGAATTGACCTTTAAGAAGTCTTTTTCAGATCATTACTCTTAATCATTACACTGTGCGTTTTCTTTTCTCCACATAATGCCAAACACCACATAATGCATAAGTGAGTGAATTTTTCTCATTTTTTTCTGGCCATCGTATCGTGTGGACGGTGGTGGTGGTGTAGTCACTAAGTCGTGTCCAACTCTTTGTATCCCCAAGGACTGCAGCCCACCAGGCCCCTCTGTCCATGGGGATTTCACCGGCAAGAATACTGGCATGGGTTGCCATTTCCTTCTCCAGGGCACCACCCAAACTCAGGGATTGAACCTCCATCTCCTGCACTGTGGGCGGATTCTTTACTGTTGAGCCACCAAGGAAGCCCATATTTCATCAGGTAGTTCTAAAATCTACTTTTGTGGAACCTTAGCTGCTTATTTGGAGAAGGAAATGGCAACCCACTCCAGTGCTCTTGCCTGGAGAATTCCACAGATGGGGAATCCTGGCAAGCTACAGTCGCAGAGTCGGGCACGACTGAGCAACTAACACACGGTTGCTTATTAGAGTCACCTGGAAATTTTGTTTAACCCATGTGGGTCCTGGGTCCCACCCGCAAAGATGCTCTTGTAATTGGCCCGAGCTTTTGCCTGGGCTTTTGAATTTTTCAAAATATCCAGGAGATTCTAATGTGTAGTCAAAGCCGGAAACACTACTCCATTGTTAGTGAAATAAGTCATTAGCTAAGTAAATTCATTTATCAGCTACTTCCTACTTCTGTTCAAAGAAAATTCTATGTCTACATAAACTTTAGTCTTACCATTTGAGCGCAACTTTTATATGGTTCTTGGGAAATGGAGATTCACTCTTGTTTAATGTGATTTAAAAAAAAAAAGAATTTATTGCAAATCTTCCTACTTACTAAAACTTCCTTCTTACTTACTAAAACACTTACTAAAATTTACCTTTAACATAGTTTTAAATTCTTTCAATCCATGTTTATGACCCAGAATATTTTCCTTGATTTCTCTTCTTTTGGTTGTGTCCTTCAGTTACTTTGTTGTGTGGTGTCCTGGTGGCTCAGACAGTAAAGAATCTGCATGCAGTGTGGGAGAGACTGGGGTTCAATCCCTGGGTCAGGAAGATCCCCTGGAAGAGGGCATGGCAACCCACTCCAGTATTCTTGCCTGGAGAATCCCATGGACAGAGGAGCCTGGCGGGCTACAGTCCATAGAGTTGCAAAGAGTCAGACACAACTGAGCAACTAAAACTTTCACTTTGATCCATATAAAAATACCTCACATATAAACGTGACCTGTTGTCCACTATAAAATTCCTTTGGGTGAAACTGTAAATATTCTAGGAACTGAAGATGAAATTACATTTTATGATCATACTGATAAAGTAAGGCTTTCCCTGTTTGCTTCATTTAAAATTCTTTTCTCCAGGAGAGGACATAGCTATAGCCTGCTAACCTGCAACTATTTGCTGTTAGGTTTATACATAGGTACATTGTTGTTACTGACATGCAGAAATGTTTCAGATTTAAAAGGTAGTTATATCATCCATCTTTGCTCTTGCTACATGTTAAATTATGCCTGTGACCATAACCTTGAAGAAAGTTTGATCACTGCAGTTTAGCCATCTTAATAGGGGAACAGGGCTTCCCTGTTGGTGAAGAGTCCACCCGCCAATGCAGGAGACGTGGGTTCGATCCCTGATCTGAGAAGATCCCGCGTGCGGCGGGGCAACTATGCCCACATGCCGCAGCTGCTGAGCCTTGGCTCCACAGCCCGGCACTGCTGCTACTGAAGTCGGCATGTTCTGGAGCCCGTCTCCACGGCCAGAGAAGCCACCACAGTGAGAAGCCTACACGCCGCAACCAGAGGAGAGCCCCAGCAGCGACGAAGACCCAGCACAGCCAAAATGAGTACATAAAATTAATTCAAACAGTGTACCGGTGAAGCATGTCCCTTCATGACTGATTTCACCACGGCAGTCAGAGTCAGTCACACTAGCAGCCAAATTGATTGGACAACCACTGTCCAGTTCTTTCAATCATTAGGCAATATAAATCAGGAAAAATAGCACAACAGGGTCACAATGTTTTTAGGCATGTTTCCAAAGTTACTGGAAATCATAATTTAAAATGTTCAGATAAGTTGATTGCATATCATCACTGCTAAAAAAAAATGTGAAATGCTTTGTGGTAGCACTTCTTTAATACATTAAAAAAAAAACAACTTTTTTTGTTTTGTTTTTAGAATGCTCTAAGGTTCATTGACAAGGGCAGCTATCGAGAGATCTGGGAGAATGACTGGCTCAAAAAAGAGGTACGTGGAATTTTAAAAACTGAAAACAATTTCTTCTTTCTCATGTTTCTGAACTGGAAATGACTTTTATTTACGAGCTGAAGTCATGGGGAAAGCATGGCTATGTGACTGACCAAGGTAAAATGAAATTCAAGTGGAGTCCTAATCTTATTACAAGCTGTTACTCAATGAACACCATAAATTATTTCAATAATAGCCAGAAGTCATTTTTGGTGTCACAATTTTCATACAATACACTCAAGTGTCTAAAACTTCTTGACATTCTAAAACTGACCTGGCCTTCCTCTGAACCTTATTTGCTCCTGACTGATGGAAAAAAGGCTGAAGGATCATTCTAACCTCATTCTCTCCAGTTTTAAATTGTCTCTTCAGGTATTCAAATTGGTATGGAAGAGGTAAAACTGTCATTATATGCAGATGACGTGACACTATATATAGAAAACCCTAAAGACTACACACAAAAACTACCAGAACTGATGGACTAACTCAACAAGGTAGCAGGATACAAGAATTAGCATTCAGAAATTAGTTGTATTTCTTTACACTAACAATGAAATATCAGAAAGGGGATGCAAACAGTCGATCTCTTTTAGAATCACATTTTAAAAATAGCACATAGGAATAAACTTCACAAAGGAGGTGAAAGACATGCTGAGAACTATAAAACATTGATAAAGGAAACTGAAGATGATTCAAAGAAATGGAAAGATGTCCTATATGCTCTTGGATTAGAAGAATTAATATTGTTAAAATGGCCATAGTACCCAAAGCAATCTACAAACTAAATGCCATCCCTATCAACTTACCCATGACATTTTCCACAAAACTGGAGCAAATAATCCTAAAATTTGTATAAAAGACCCAGACTTGCCAAGGCAATCCTGAGGAAAAAGAGCAAAGCAGGAGGCATAACCCTCCCAGACTTCAGAGAATTCTACAAAGCTACAGCAATCCAAACAGCATGGCTAGGGCAAAATCAGACGTATGAATTGATGCAACAGAGCAGAGAGCCCAGAAATAAACCTGCATACCTGTGGTCAGTTAATCTTCAACAAAGCAAGATATACATTGGGGAAAAGATAGTCTCTGCAAGCAGTGTTGGAAAAGCTGGACAGCTGCATGGGAATCGATGAAGTTAGAACACTCCCTCACACCATAGACAACATTAAACTCAAAATAGCTAAATATAAGACTAAATATGATGCCCTAAAACTCCTAGGAGAGAATACAGGTGAAACATTCTCTGACATAAATCATAGCAATATTTTCTTAGGTCAGTCTCCCAAGACAATAAAAATTAAAGCAAAAATGAACAAATGAGATCTAATCAAACCTAAAAGCTTTCACACAGTAAAGAAAACCACAAACAAAATGAAAGAACAACCTATGGACTGGGAGAAAAATATTTGCAAATGATACAAACAACAAGGACTTAATTTCCAAAATATATAAATAGTTCATACAATTCAATAACTGAACATTCCCACATGGATGTCACATAGGTACTTCAAACTCAACATACCTGAAATTTATTAAATTTCCTCTTAGATCGTCTTTTCCTGCATTTCCTTTTTCACCATCTGCTCAGACACCCAAAGTAAAATTGTCACCATCAGCTTCATTTCTATTTTCCTTGCTCTCATTTGACTGAATAGAGTTGGTGAGTCTAACAAACGAAAAAGTTTAAATAAATATGCTTTCTGTGGTATTGACAATTATCTTAAAGTTGCCTTTATAAAGTCATGGTGAGTAGGAATTCATACTATTTCCAAAACTAATCAAGATAAATCCTCAATTCTAAAAAATAAATATTAATTTAAACAAACTCAAGGTGAGCTCAACAGTTAAAGAATATTATAGAGGAACTTAGTCCTTATACTTTTATTAAATATAACAGTATGATCCCAGTAATAATTTAACAATTCAGATCTTAAATTCTGTTAAGATATCATAGACATTAGGTTCAGAGAAAATGACTATAAAAATTTATATCTGACTGATAAGAAAAACTGTTTGGTGCCTTGGTCCTTCCTACTAAAGCCACAAATTACATTTTGTTTTGTTTTATTTTTTTAATTTTCATAATTCAGGGAAAATAAAAGACAGAAAGATGTCATTTAATTTAATCATGAGCAAAAAGAGCTCATTAATAAAGAACAAAATCATCTTAAAGAAATTCAATATATTTAATTTCTCTTTATTTCAATAAATATTCATTATACTGTTATTAAATTTACTCACAAAATTAATTAAAACCATTTCTGGTTATAAGTACTATCACAGGAATTGAAAATTGCCTGGAAATGGAACAATGTATGCTAATTAATTTCTTTGAAGAAGGTTAAGAATGAATAACAAGGGATATTTAACATTGGAACTCCCCCAAATATTTCTCCATTTAACTATTCTTCAACAATAACCAAAAAGCTTAGATCTCTGGGAGGGATATTAGGTCTCATTAAATGACTTTATCTGAGTTTATTTAGCCTGCTTATTAGAAAAACGAAATTCAAATTTCCAAATAACTTGAACTAACTTAACAAATGGAAAGCTGGAAAAACTAGACAGAGATTCTAAGAGGTTAGCAATCGAAGTTTCAAATGTGAGGCGGCATAAAGCTAACTTGGTTCTTGTAGGGAAAAATTTTAAGAGCATACATTTTAATCAGGATCCTAGGTGCCTGAATTATTCCTTTCCAATTTCTTAAGTACATTTCTTGGGTATCTGGGGAAAAGCAGGGGCTGGGAGGGAAAAGAGGTCTTCCATTTCCTTTTTTATACTTTCTTACCCCAGAAAAAGTGTGATGGTGTTACTCGTTCAGTCGTGTCCTACTCTTTGCCACCCCATGGACTGTAGCCCACCAGGCTCCTCCATCCATGGGATTCTCCAGGCAAGAGTACTGGAGTGAGTTGCCATTTCCTTCTCCAGAGAATCTTTCCAACCCAGGGATGAAATCTGGATCTCCTGCTTTGCAGGTGGATTCTTTACCATCTGAGCCACCAGTTAAGACCCTTCCTGCAGAATCTAAAGGTATTGATATGGCTGTAAAAAGGGAATTTGTTTTCATTTCCCTAACATTTCAGAAGATTGAGAGGGAGACAACAATTGAGAACCTTACTTAGTACTCTAAAGGCATAAGGGATGTCACAGGTTATCTGTAGCTTGAAAGATTGGACTTAACTCCCCCAAAGGGCCCTCATTCCCTGCTTGCCAGAAGACCAAGAACTGTGCATGCTGCCTCCCCGTTGAGCCAAGCCCTGAGGTCAAACTTTTCCAAACATTCTATTCATTCCTTCTTTTATACCCTCTAACTATAATTTCTTTCTCATCCTTTGACATTTGAAAATTATAAATTTCTCCTTAAGGCATTCGGGCTTGTAATCAAGCTGATAATCTCCTAAAATATGAGATCCTAAAACACCAACCGTTAACTTGGTAATGTAGAGTTATGGACTTAAATTGTCTTGCGAAATTGGTTAGGATGCTGTTCTTTTCATCTTTAAGCCCTTTCTATGACACTGGTATTGTTTTATAATTGTTTATGTATTTGTTCACTGGATTTGTAGATTTCTTTCCTAGTTTGAGGGAAGGAACCATGCTTTGTTGAATTTTGTATCCATCTACCTCAAGCAAGAATTTACCCTTAGTAAGAATTCAGGCATTTAATAAATGACTTATGTGAAAGAGATATGCATGTGGTAATATACTGAATGCTTCCAAAATACAGTAACTTCAACTGCAAATCAAAACTGTGTTAGTCATCTCTTTCCAAGTAGTCATCTCAGTTACACTCCTGGCAACTGCTAATAAGAGATAATGCATACCCCTCCCCTGTACCTTTCTTCTTTCATCATGTTCCCTCAAGAGACACAGTACCTTTCCCAGCTATCTTTCTATCATTCTCACCAGCTGATCACTTTCTATCTTACACTCTTAATTCTGCTATTACCCTGACTTCTACCCATTAGCACCACTCAATTCAGCACCTGCATAGCTCATGCTGTTTTGGGGGGCAGAGAGGTAAGTTGGGGGTTCTATCTAGTAACATTCTTCTATATATTCTCCCCCATGATCAAGCCTTCTTTAGACAAAAAATTATCAAAATACATTTCTTAAAGATTGATGGGAACTCTATCAACAGAACCAGCAAGCTGTGTTCATGTTTGAGTTGGCCACGTTTCTGCAGTTAAAGTTAATTAACTCTGCTATGTCTATGAATGGACCTACTGTCTAACTTGCAAGATAAAAATCAGACTACTTCGCATTATTTGGCTCCCATATTTGTCCAGTTCTTCTACTTGTCCCCACACACATTTTGTTTCTATCCACAACAAAATAGTGGTGCCTAATATGTGTGGTTCCTTCTGCCTAGAATATATCCTCTCTCGTCTGGCTAGAGAATCCCTTCTTTGCCTTCAAGATCCAGAATGGAGGTCATCTCTTCCATTGATTCTCCTCCCCCCACCCCCACACACACCTGACAGATGTGGGGTGAATCTTGTCCTCCTCCCACCGCACCTGGATGGCTCCCATCATTATATTTCATCATGCTGCCTTCTGTTGCTATCACTCTCCTTCCCATTAAGCTAAGAGACCTCTGAAGGTTATTGTATCTTGTTGGTTCTTTGTTCCCAAAGTGCACTATAGTTTTTGATGCATTGTAGGTATACAGTACAATTAATGAATGAATAACGTCTCAGCTATCTGATATTTCTCAGAATGACTCCAGCACACTCAGAATATAGTTGTCATATAGAGGTTGATAGAAAGGACTCCTAGCCTTGTACTTCTCTTTTTTAAATGCCATAGTATAGATTTTTTTCCAGTGCTATTAATTTTCATTGTGTCGTTTATCATTAACCTTTGATAGATCCTCATTTAAGTACTAATAGCAGGCTGATAAATTAGTCTTGTTTTCTTATTTATCTCTGCCTCCAGTGCACATAAATCCAGTGATGTTCCTGAAGAGTAGGAAAGGAAATTCTTGCCATTCAGTAATAACTGCCTAATCAGGAAACCAAGTTCTGCCCAAAATGACTTGGGATGAAGTCCGTCCCATCCCTTCCTTCTTAGAGCAAACACAGTAATAAACAATACAGGATAGATCTTCCTCTCCATCAAATGCATTTTTTGAAGTTAAATTTCTTGTGGAAAACTAACACCTATTCTCCTTTTCCTGAGAGTAGATTGCAAATCACAGGAAGGAAGTGGAAGAACTGGAAAATGCTATTCATGAGCTGGAAGAAGAAAATTTGGTGCTTATTGATCAGCTGTTCAACTGCAGACTTGTGGATCTCAAGATACCCAGGTGAGAGTCATTACATAGCTAGGAATATTGTTTTAAACATCTGAATCTGTAAAAAGTTTTTTTTTAAGATGATAACTCTTTGATAGTTGAAAAGAAAGACACTCACAAAATGGCCATGGGGAACCTGTAAGTTTATCACCATTGAGCGTTGCTACAAGGCAAACCTTGACTTGCTTCTTCTAACATTGCACTGTGTTCATAATAGCAAACATTTACTGTGAATATCACAACTGCTGTCCTTCAGAAACCTCTGGGCCAGCAGGGGAATTGGGCATAAAAATAAATGCATAATAATACAGCAGAAGAAGTATGGGAAAAAGCCAGAGCACAGGAGGAGGGAGTGATCAACCTTGTGGGTGCTTTCTGGAGGTGTTTGGGACTTCTGGTTACCTTGTGGACTATAGATCGGTTTCCTCTGACAGTTAATGCAAAAGCCACACTACTTTCTAGGCGTAGAAAATAGCCTGGCATTCCAAGTCACATTTATTTCTGCATAAGTGACATCAAATGTGTATATGGCTTTGCATTTTAGATTACCACTTTTTCTTATCTGACAAAATAAGTCTTAATATGCCAGTCTTGATGGAAAATCAGAGCCCTGGAATACGGAACTGGGCTTCCCAGGTGGCATCTGTAGACAAGACTCCACCTGCCAATCAGGAGATGCAACAGATGTGGGTTCAGTCCCTGAACTGGGAAGATCCCCTGGAGGAGGAAATGGCAACGCACTCCAGTATTCTTGCCTGAAAAATTCCATGGGCAGAGGAGCCTGGCAGTCTACAGTCCATGGGGCCACAAGGAGTTGGACACAACTGAGTGACTGAGCACATACAATATGAAATTAAAACAAAGTGGCATTCATAATTTGAACAAAAACATGCTTAGAAAGACAGAGGAATCAAACCACTCAAATGTAGGGTGTACATGTGCAAGATGGGAGAAGAATATCTGCATCTGGGCAGAGAAGTTCAACATGATGGAAGGCCCAGAAAACCATTTACACCCAAGTAGTTCTGTTGTTTGTGTGGCATGGAAAAAGTACTGTTTGAGACCCAGTATTTATTGATGGCAAACTTCCTAATGTGCTCCGGGGAGGGTTGATATGGGTAAGCTGTGGGTTGTTTGTTTTTCTTTTGTTTTTGCTGAGCTCAGTGATGGGTGTCAAGATACAAGACTGGAGAAGTTGGGAGACAGCAGGATGACTTTACAGTCTGAACACTGGGTGGGCAGGACAGAGGAAGAGTGGCCTGCTCCCTTCCACAGTCTGTGCACTGCCCCGGGGCGGTGGGTACCAGTAGGCGAAGTGGGCGATCGGGCTGCATGAATTGGCTTCCTGCAGGACTTCTGCTCTTCCATCTCTTGCGCTGATGCCCTTAAGGGTCCCTAGGGGCCGGGGCCTCACTGTCCCCCACCAGGGACAATGCTGCCTTTTGCCAGCCTCCCTCCCTATGACACCTCTCCAGTTCCACACCCAGACAGCCTCTGCCGTGTAGCACCTGCTGCCTGCATCTCTTTGTAATCACGCATCTCTGCCAGCCAGGCCTTCTAACCACCGCTCCACCTGTTGCCCGCTGTGCTCTTTTCTCTTCCAAACCACCCAAACCTCCAGAAGGAGCTACCCTGTAAACTGCCGACCTCACTTCCTGCTTCGGTCAGCTCGGTCTGTTGTTCCGGATTCGGTGCTGATGTGCAGGGGAAATGCTCATTATAATAAAGGGGAATTCCTTCCCGGGATACAGAGAGTTTGGCAAGGACAGGAAGGGAGATGAGAAAGTTTTAAAGAGGGCTTTCATGAAGTTGTGTGATTTGTTGTGATGCCATTTAGCCCTGTCCTCTAGCTTCCCTCACGGAAATCCTCGGTAAAACCCACATTGTTTGGCCGCGCTTTGTGGGCTGGCTTTCTTTAGTAGGAGACATGAGTACTTAGTCTTGCTTCAGAGGTGAGAGAGATGAAATCAAAATCCATCTGTGGGGAGAGAAACAACACAGACTGTGTTTTTAGAAGGTGCCTGGTGTATGCCTCCAGGACACCCTGAACTTTTCCTTTGTAACTAGCATTTATCACACTAGCGATTACTTACTTAACACCTGCTTCCCTCCTAGACTGTAAATTCCTTCGAGACAAGTGTTTAGGACATTTTAGAAAGACCACATAAAGAAACAGAGATATGTGCAAACCCTCAGTTATCTGTTACTCTGCTAATCCACAAGGAAAATGTTGAGTGTCCTCAGGAACTTTTACTGTACCCATTTTCAAGTCAAAATAATAAATAGTATGTAATTTATGACAACTGTCCATTCCACCTTTTTGTTGAGAATTTAGTCCTGTCTATTCCAGTTGAGAAATAGACATGAAATGTACCCAGTGAATGTGTGAAAAGTTCTCTTCTTTCCTATTTGGATGAAGAATCGGGTATTATAGCTAATAGAGTTATTAATCCTCTATTTCCCATCAGACCTCCCTCAACACTTT
>SJYW01014881.1:324179-349943 GCA_006410735.1 Raphicerus campestris | reverse complement strand
CCCCACACACACCTGACAGATGTGGGGTGAATCTTGTCCTCCTCCCACCGCACCTGGATGGCTCCCATCATTATATTTCATCATGCTGCCTTCTGTTGCTATCACTCTCCTTCCCATTAAGCTAAGAGACCTCTGAAGGTTATTGTATCTTGTTGGTTCTTTGTTCCCAAAGTGCACTATAGTTTTTGATGCATTGTAGGTATACAGTACAATTAATGAATGAATAACGTCTCAGCTATCTGATATTTCTCAGAATGACTCCAGCACACTCAGAATATAGTTGTCATATAGAGGTTGATAGAAAGGACTCCTAGCCTTGTACTTCTCTTTTTTAAATGCCATAGTATAGATTTTTTTCCAGTGCTATTAATTTTCATTGTGTCGTTTATCATTAACCTTTGATAGATCCTCATTTAAGTACTAATAGCAGGCTGATAAATTAGTCTTGTTTTCTTATTTATCTCTGCCTCCAGTGCACATAAATCCAGTGATGTTCCTGAAGAGTAGGAAAGGAAATTCTTGCCATTCAGTAATAACTGCCTAATCAGGAAACCAAGTTCTGCCCAAAATGACTTGGGATGAAGTCCGTCCCATCCCTTCCTTCTTAGAGCAAACACAGTAATAAACAATACAGGATAGATCTTCCTCTCCATCAAATGCATTTTTTGAAGTTAAATTTCTTGTGGAAAACTAACACCTATTCTCCTTTTCCTGAGACTAGATTGCAAATCACAGGAAGGAAGTGGAAGAACTGGAAAATGCTATTCATGAGCTGGAAGAAGAAAATTTGGTGCTTATTGATCAGCTGTTCAACTGCAGACTTGTGGATCTCAAGATACCCAGGTGAGAGTCATTACATAGCTAGGAATATTGTTTTAAACATCTGAATCTGTAAAAAGTTTTTTTTTAAGATGATAACTCTTTGATAGTTGAAAAGAAAGACACTCACAAAATGGCCATGGGGAACCTGTAAGTTTATCACCATTGAGCGTTGCTACAAGGCAAACCTTGACTTGCTTCTTCTAACATTGCACTGTGTTCATAATAGCAAACATTTACTGTGAATATCACAACTGCTGTCCTTCAGAAACCTCTGGGCCAGCAGGGGAATTGGGCATAAAAATAAATGCATAATAATACAGCAGAAGAAGTATGGGAAAAAGCCAGAGCACAGGAGGAGGGAGTGATCAACCTTGTGGGTGCTTTCTGGAGGTGTTTGGGACTTCTGGTTACCTTGTGGACTATAGATCGGTTTCCTCTGACAGTTAATGCAAGAGCCACACTACTTTCTAGGCGTAGAAAAAAGCCTGGCATTCCAAGTCACATTTATTTCTGCATAAGTGACATCAAATGTGTATATGGCTTTGCATTTTAGATTGCCACTTTTTCTTATCTGACAAAATAAGTCTTAATATGCCAGTCTTGATGGAAAATCAGAGCCCTGGAATACGGAACTGGGCTTCCCAGGTGGCATCTGTAGACAAGACTCCACCTGCCAATCAGGAGATGCAACAGATGTGGGTTCAGTCCCTGAACTGGGAAGATCCCCTGGAGGAGGAAATGGCAACACACTCCAGTATTCTTGCCTGAAAAATTCCATGGGCAGAGGAGCCTGGCAGTCTACAGTCCATGGGGCCACAAGGAGTTGGACACAACTGAGTGACTGAACACATACAATATGAAATTAAAACAAAGTGGCATTCATAATTTGAACAAAAACATGCTTAGAAAGACAGAGGAATCAAACCACTCAAATGTAGGGTGTACATGTGCAAGATGGGAGAAGAATATCTGCATCTGGGCAGAGAAGTTCAACATGATGGAAGGCCCAGAAAACCATTTACACCCAAGTAGTTCTGTTGTTTGTGTGGCATGGAAAAAGTACTGTTTGAGACCCAGTATTTATTGATGGCAAACTTCCTAATGTGCTCCGGGGAGGGTTGATATGGGTAAGCTGTGGGTTGTTTGTTTTTCTTTTGTTTTTGCTGAGCTCAGTGATGGGTGTCAAGATACAAGACTGGAGAAGTTGGGAGACAGCAGGATGACTTTACAGTCTGAACACTGGGTGGGCAGGACAGAGGAAGAGTGGCCTGCTCCCTTCCACAGTCTGTGCACTGCCCCGGGGCGGTGGGTACCAGTAGGCGAAGTGGGCGATCGGGCTGCATGAATTGGCTTCCTGCAGGACTTCTGCTCTTCCATCTCTTGCGCTGATGCCCTTAAGGGTCCCTAGGGGCCGGGGCCTCACTGTCCCCCACCAGGGACAATGCTGCCTTTTGCCAGCCTCCCTCCCTATGACACCTCTCCAGTTCCACACCCAGACAGCCTCTGCCGTGTAGCACCTGCTGCCTGCATCTCTTTGTAATCACGCATCTCTGCCAGCCAGGCCTTCTAACCACCGCTCCACCTGTTGCCCGCTGTGCTCTTTTCTCTTCCAAACCACCCAAACCTCCAGAAGGAGCTACCCTGTAAACTGCCGACCTCACTTCCTGCTTCGGTCAGCTTGGTCTGTTGTTCCGGATTCGGTGCTGATGTGCAGGGGAAATGCTCATTATAATAAAGGGGAATTCCTTCCCGGGATACAGAGAGTTTGGCAAGGACAGGAAGGGAGATGAGAAAGTTTTAAAGAGGGCTTTCATGAAGTTGTGTGATTTGTTGTGATGCCATTTAGCCCTGTCCTCTAGCTTCCCTCACGGAAATCCTCGGTAAAACCCACATTGTTTGGCCGCGCTTTGTGGGCTGGCTTTCTTTAGTAGGAGACATGAATACTTAGTCTTGCTTCAGAGGTGAGAGAGATGAAATCAAAATCCATCTGTGGGGAGAGAAACAACACAGACTGTGTTTTTAGAAGGTGCCTGGTGTATGCCTCCAGGACACCCTGAACTTTTCCTTTGTAACTAGCATTTATCACACTAGCGATTACTTACTTAACACCTGCTTCCCTCCTAGACTGTAAATTCCTTCGAGACAAGTGTTTAGGACATTTTAGAAAGACCACATAAAGAAACAGAGATATGTGCAAACCCTCAGTTATCTGTTACTCTGCTAATCCAAAAGGAAAATGTTGAGTGTCCTCAGGAACTTTTACTGTACCCGTTTTCAAGTCAAAATAATAAATAGTATGTAACTTATGACAACTGTCCATTCCACCTCTTTGTTGAGAATTTAGTCCTGTCTATTCTAGTTGAGAAATAGACATGAAATGTACCCAGTGAATGTGTGAAAAGTTCTCTTCTTTCCTATTTGGATGAAGAATCGGGTATTATAGCTAATAGAGTTATTAATCCTCTATTTCCCATCAGACCTCCCTCAACACTTTTCTTCATGACTCCAGTAAGGTATTGCAGGATTTGTTTGAAACATTAGATGAGATGAGTAAGCTACAGGTGACTGCCCAGGGACCTCAGTGCCACAGAGCTGAGTCTAGGGGAACCAGTACCTCAAATCTATCTAACACTAGTTTCATATGATGGCATTCTTTAAAATGTTTTCCACACCATCAAATACCAAGTGCTGCTGCCCTGTGGTGGTCCAAAAGTGACAAGAAACCCATGATTAAGAGAGAAGCCAGACTCATGAAGGTCACAGTGTTTAGGAAGATCTTAGTCATCCAAGAGGCAGAGAACTCTGTGGCCTCAGACTTGACCACCTGCAGACCAGAGCTTTACCGAGACACACCTTCACCAAATCTTAAGAAGTTTTTAAGATGGCAAAACCAATACAGTGTTGTAACGTAGAATAAAGTAAAAATTNGAAGATCTTAGTCATCCAAGAGGCAGAGAACTCTGTGGCCTCAGACTTGACCACCTGCAGACCAGAGCTTCACCGAGACACACCTTCACCAAGTCTTAAGAAGTTTTTAAGATGGCAAAACCAATACAGTATTGTAACATAGAATAAAGTAAAAATAAATAAATAAATAAATAAGGGAAGCACCGAAAAGAAATCCCTCCAAGTAATAAAAAATATAATACACTGGCTTTAAAAGGCACACCATAAAAGTTTATCCAAAATGCTCATCCTAGAGTAGAAGCAATAATTAACAAACTTCCTCAAATATTTGGAAAGGGATTACCCTTTGTGACACTACAGTATTCTCTTTGGACAAGCCAGTTTATCTGCTGTTGTCTGAAACTCTGGCAAAAACAGGTAATGACATGTAACAATACAATTAAAAGGGGCAAAAGAAACTTTTATATCAGGTGAGAAATTTTAATAAATACTACTAAATAAAAAAAAAGAAGGTTTTAAGAGATAACTATTGTATGCAGTAATATCATTTGTTGGAGCTGTAAGCATCTCAGATGATACTTTGTTCGTGTGCTTTAAGAAACTAACAGCCTGTAATCCAGGGGATTCACTCTGGATGCTGGCTGGCTGAGCATGAAGGGTTGTTAGCGTATCTGCAAGGGTCACTTGCAAACTTCATGGAAATGCCACACACAGCTTTCAAGGTATTGTGTCTTCTGATGGAAAACTCCATGGGCCTCTGAGCACAGAGAGCTGCAACTGCACATGCAACTCACCGGGCTTGTCGCTGGGACACACCACTCAGTGAAAGCCAGAACCGTGCCNAACAGCCTGTAATCCAGGGGATTCACTCTGGATGCTGGCTGGCTGAGCATGAAGGGTTGTTAGCGTATCTGCAAGGGTCACATGCAAACTTCATGGAAATGCCACACACAGCTTTCAAGGTATTGTGTCTTCTGATGGAAGACTCCATGGGCCTCTGAGCACAGAGAGCTGCAACTGCACATGCAACTCACCGGGCTTGTCGCTGGAACACACCACTCAGTGAAAGCCAGAACCGTGACAGCATCTTGGATTCCTACTGCTCGCTGTCTTGTCTTTCTCTCTCTCTCTCTTTTTTTTCAAATCCATCCCATGCTGGCCACCATCATTCCTCATCTGGATTCCTGCACCAGTGATGTAACTGGTGTTGTGACCACTCTCGTTTCTCTGACTTTGTTATTCCCTTATTATGGGACACACCCCCGACCCCAAGCTCTTCCTTGACAAACATCTCTTGGTGTTTCAGGACTCGACTCAGGTGTCATCTCTTCCTGGAAACCTTTCCTTACCTCCAAAGACTAAATCTGGTGCTTCTTCTCTCACTTCTTGTATTGGGGTGTGTGTGTGTGTGTGTGTGTATGTGTGTGTGTGTGTGTGTGTGTGGGTGTGTGTGCGCGCATGCGTGTGCACACGCCCAGGTGCTCGGTCACTCAGTCTTGTCTTTTTGACCCCATGGACTGTAGCCCACCGGGTTTCTCTGTCCATGGGAATTCCCAGGCAAGAGTACTGGAGTCAGTAGCCATTTCTTCCTCCAGGGGATCTTCCCGACCCCAGGATTGAGCCCACATCTCTCGTGTCTCCTACATCTGTAGGCAGATTCTTCACTTCCATTCCACATGGGAAGGCCACAGCACTCCTGACGCTGTGCTAATTACCCATCCTGGTACAAACCATCATCATGAAACGCTGTCGTCTGTCTGCCACCCCACTGGGCCCGATGCCCCTTTTTCCTCTGTGCATCTCCAGCTCCCAGCAGAGAGATAGATACTCCTGAGCAGGGGCTACAACATTTGTTGGCTGATAGACTACTTTTCTTATTTGTTTGTAGGCGACTGTATCTTACCCAGGCTGTTGGGCAGGAAGTACCACCTGAAGTGCCTTTGGACTTGTCAGAAACACATAAAGGTATTATTTTATTGTAATGGTAATTTTTTTTTAATTTGGCAAACACTTATTGAGCTTCTTATTATGGACAGGCACCTAACAGCCAAGAGCGACTCAAGGGGTAGATACCTGCCAGCTCCTCCACCTTCCTCTTGTCCTTGCAGAGCTGACCCAATCCATCTCCTTTCCCTAGCCCTGTTTTCAAATCGAAGTCACCATGTGTCACAGTGAATGAACTAGAAGCTGGTGAAGAGGGATAGGATGATGTCTATACCAGCATGGTTTGCACTTCAGCCAACCAACCAAAACGCCAGCATACTCACAGACCCCCATAGGATTTTGCTAACTTATTAGTTGATGCAGGGACATGCCCCTTAGACATGGTTGCTAACAATGGGACTCCCTCTCACTCTGATACCTCGATTCTACATTTTTAATTCTCAAATTCATCTCCTCCTGGAGATTCTCAAAGGATTTTCAAATTCAAAATGTCACAAAGAATACGTGCTATATTTTTATCTGTCCAAAAGCTGTACATAATTAATTTCTTTGCAGTCATCCCAGAAAAGTCAGACTCGCAACCTGTAGACATAAAAAGCAGAGATGTGTCAAGCATCTCATTTGGGAGCAGTGGTTTTCATCTTAGTCACAAGGACAGCAGACTCGGCCAGCTTCTGAAGATAGATGAAGGAGAGAGTTCAAGCATAGAGTTTGGGGCGTCTGATATGAAATACTTACTGTATGAGGATGAGCAGGATTTCAAGGTAAGATTCATGAGAAGACTTCTTCACTGCTAGAGAAAATGTTGTTTTATTAATTAGTGGAGAAAATTAACCAAAAATACGGATACTGAAAAGTTCTACTTGCAAGTTATTAGTAAAAGCGGCCTGACATTCACGCCTGCTGCTGCTACTGTTTTCACTCTT
Organism: Raphicerus campestris; assembly: GCA_006410735.1. Lineage (NCBI taxonomy): Eukaryota > Metazoa > Chordata > Mammalia > Artiodactyla > Bovidae > Raphicerus > Raphicerus campestris. The sequence continues at coordinate 343,344 of SJYW01014881.1, read as the reverse complement.
ACCTTTGCCCAGCTTGCCACATCTGTGTATTGACAGAACTCCATTACTAGTATATGGTATAAGGCAGTACATCTAGGGCTACGTGATAAATTACTTCAAGACTTAGTGGGTTACAACAATCACCATTTATTCTCTTTCAAGGCTTCTGTTGGTTAGGAATTTGGCCAGGTCTTCCGTGGACTGTCTTCACTTGCGTTCCGTAGCAGGCACACCCGCATGCTGGCTGAAGGCTGGGTTTGGGCAGGGAGATCCACCTCTGAAGAGGTTCACTGACCTGGCTGGCCAGGTGATACTGGCGGAGCGTGGGCCTCAGTTTCCCTCCACACGGGTCTCCTCACAGACGCAGGTCACCTTTATTGTCCCTTTCTTCCCGTATCTGGCTTCCCCCAAGCCATCAGTCCCAGAGACCAAATGTTTCCTATGACTTGGAAATCTTACGCCAGCAAGTCCATCATTTTCTATCTGTTGGTGTAGCTACAAATTTCCACCCAAAGGGAAATGACATAGCTCCTGCATCTTGAAAGAAGAAGGTCAGCATCATAGTTTAAGAAAAGCACAGAATAGGACATGTGTATCAGTGTGACCATCTTTGGAAAGTACAAATGGCCACATAACACCATTAGGCAAAACCTGGATTATCAAGCCTTTTAATTTTAAAACCTTCTTGGTATCTTCCAGTCACTTTCATATCCACCTCTTGCTGTTTTCCTTAACCTTAAAAGTTCTCCTAGAATTTAAAGTCTTATAGGAGAAAGAGTGATTAAGAAACCAGCAGAAACTGAATGAGTCAATAAAAACCATTTTAACTAAGTACAACTCACTCCCGCTACCATCAAATGGCAGTTTAAAGACTAAGGTTCCAGACTCTATAGCACTCAGACACCCACGTGGGTATCTTGGTATCAGGACACCTGGCATGTTACAGTGACCTCATGCTAGGGGACAACAGCCTACAAAATTCCAAAATTCCACAGCATTTGGTTGAGTGAAAGACCTTTTTACTTTTATTTTTGCCTTTATCCATTGAATTTATTTACTTTTCTAAATTCATGTTTTATTTACGCAAAGTTGAATTACAACACTGCGTTCACTGCTGCTGTACAACACTGTGACTGATATAGCTATGTTCTTTTCCATATTCTTTTCCATTATGGCTTATCACAGGATATTAATATAGCTCCCTTTGCTATACAGTAGGACCTTGTTCTATATCCATTCTATATACGCATGCCAGTTTGCATGTGCTAACCCCCAACTCCCCTTCCTACCCTCTCTGCCACCGCTCACCCCCTTGGCAGCCACCGGTTTATTCTCTATGTCCCTGATTTTGTTTCGTTTCTGTTTCATAGGCAGGTTCATTTGGGTCATATTTTAGATTCCATGTGTAAGTGACATCATATGGTACTGGTCTTTCTCTTTCTGACTTACTTCACTTAGTTTTAATATGATAATCTCTAGTTGCCTCCATGTTGCTGCAAATGGTATTATTTTGTTCTTTTTCATGGCTGAGTACTATTCCATTGTATACATGTACCATATCTTCTACATCTATTTCTCTGTTGATGGACATTTAGGCTGATTCCATGTCTTCCACTACTGTGAATGTTGCTGCTATGAACATAGGGGTGCATGTATCTTTCTGAATTATAGTTTTATCTGGATATATGCCCAGGAGTGGGATCTGCTGGATCACATGATCATTCTATTTTTAGTTTTCTGGGGAACCTCCATACTGTTTTCCACATTGGCTGCACCAACTTGCATTCCTACCAACAGTGTAGGAGGGTTCCCTTTTCTCCACACCTTCTCCAGCATTTGCTATTTATAGACTTTTTAACAATGGCCATTCTGACTGGTATGAGGTGGTACCTTGTTATAGTTTTGATTTGCATTTCTCTAATAATTTGCATTGTTGAGTATCTTCTCGTGTGTCTGTTGACCATCTGTAGTTCTTCTTTGGAGAAATGTCTCTTTAGGTCTTCTGCCTACTTTTTGATTGGGTTGTTTTGGTTTTTTGTTGTCGTGTTGTATGAGCTGTTTGTATATTCTGGAAATTAAGCCCCTCTCAGTCACATCATTTGCAAATATTTTCTCCCATTCTGCAGGCTCTTTGTTTTGTTTATGGCTTCCTTTGCTGTGCAGAAGCTTGTAAGTTGAAGTCCCATTTGTTTATTTTCATCTTTATTTCTATGGCCTTGGGAGATTGACCTAAGAAAACACTGGTACAATTTATGTCAGGGAATGTCTTGCTTATGTTCTCTTCTAAGACCTTCTCACTTTCCATGGACGTTTTTGATGTGGTGGAAATGGTATTGTATTGCTATGGACTCAACTGTGTTCCTGCCCCCCACTCCAGTTCATATGTCGAAAGCCCTAACTCCTATTGTGACTGTATCTGGAGATGGAGGCTTTAGGAGGTAATTAACGTTATGTGAGGTCATAAAGGTTCTAATTTGACAGGACTGTGACCTTATAAGAAGAAGTGTTGCTTTGTGAGACAATGTGAGAAGGCAACCGTCGGCAAAGGGGCTTTCATCAGAACCCAATCATGCTGGCCCCCTGACCTTGGACCAGCCTCCAGGACGTGAGAAATAATGTCCTGCTGTTCCAGTCGCTCAGCCTGCTCTTTGAGGGATCTTGCCTACCATGACCCAGTGGGTGTATACGTTTACTGAGTTTTTTATTTACAGTAGCTCTTATTTTTCACATGTTATACAGCATTCAGACAATTAGGACATGATGTAATCTGCCAGATAAAGGCCAACTATAATAAATAAAACCTGACCTCCAAAGGCTGGTAATTTGCTAAATAACCTCTCCTGTCTCCTCTGTGTCTATTCACCACAGGATTATATAAACCTGGGCCCCCTGGAAGTGAAGCTCATGACTGTGGAGAGCAAGAAAATGCCCATCCACTTCCAAGAGAAGGAAACTCCAGTCAAATTCTATGAAGATGTCAGGAGCCCAGAAAGCCACATCACGTATAAAATGATGAAGTCGTTTCTCTAAAACTGAAAACAACTTCCTGTACTTTTCTTTTGGGAACTGAGGTGTATCAGTTGCCCATTTTATTTACACTTTGGTCCATTTTTAAAGCAGTGACTAAAGGTCATAATTACAGTTACAATCAAAATTCTGAGTATTCAGCTGTTCATTTACTTGCATGGCCTGAGAGACAAAAACGAAAGTACACTTCATATTTCAAGTGTTCAGGAGCATAACAGTGGACCAAGATGGTCCCCTAGGGTGCTTACCACTTAGACATTTACCGATTGATCTAGGATACCCATGTGAAATAGTTCATTTAGAAATTTTCTGAGGAAAATTCAGAGGTTTGCATAGCACTGACTATACATCTTTCCCTTTGAGGGTGCTGGATGATAGCCAGTCCACAATTCAAGTCCACTCTTCTGTACCCTGACACGATTTATAATGAATATCACACATTTTATAAATCCATTTGAGGGTGGTAGTTTGTTCTGTAGAAATAGTCCATCAGTAGGGAGGTCCAGGGCTTCCCCTGGTAGTCCATTGGTTAAGAATCCGCCTCGCAATGCAGGGGACACGAGTTTAATCCTTGGCCGGGGAGGATCCCACAGGCTGCGGAGCTATTGGGCCCGTGTGCCACAGCTACTGAGCCTGTGCTCGCGAGCCCTGGACCTGAACTACTGAAGCCCATACTACTAGCCAGCGCTCGGCAACGAGAAGACACTGCAGCGAGAAGCCCAGCACACCACGAGAGAGCAGCCCCCAGCCAGGAAAAGCCAGAGACCAGTGCCAACGCGGCCAAAATAAACAGAAAGGGAAAAAGGACTTAGAGATGGGGAGGCTATGTCCCACCAGCGGCGNCACACCACGAGAGAGCAGCCCCCAGCCAGGAAAAGCCAGAGACCAGTGCCAACGCGGCCAAAATAAACAGAAAGGGAAAAAGGACTTAGAGATGGGGAGGCCATGTCCCACCAGTGGCGTCAGAGCGAGGCTTCTGAGCCCCCTTCCAAGGCCACCGTCACTCCCCTGCTATTGGTACCACAAGGCGAGGACACTGATCGTACCTGATTTCGGCACAGGCATTTCATTTTAAAGCTAGTTCTGCTTGTAAAGCTTTTTACAAGAAACGCATTTTAAATATAAGCCCACAGATAGATTGACCAAACATTAACCAAAAGGAAGGTGGTATGACCAAACTATTAAAATAGACTTTAAGGTAAGAAGTGTTAAGAAAAAGAGAAAATGAAGCAAAATATGTCATGATAATTAAGCAGATTAATTCATCAGGATGACATAACAATTCTAAATAATAACATAATCTCAAAATACATAAAGCCAAATGTACCAAACTAAAAAGCAATATGGTAAACCTTATGCTATGTATATTTTACCAAAATAAAAAACCAAAAAAGGCAGAAACAAATTCCAAGTCAAGCTTGAAGATCTTACCACACCTCTCCCAGTAACTAATAGACAAAAACAAAACAAAAAACACCCAAATCATGAANGGAAAATGGAGAAAAAGCCTGTGTGATCTGTTTGCATTACTTTCTACAGTTGCATGTGAATCTACAGTTGTCTCAAAACAAAAAAATTAAGGGTATAATGAACAGAACATAGGTGGTAGCTCATATGATCATCTTAGTAGGTAACAGCATTTGCTGAAATTCAATACTCTGATAAAAATTTATAGCAATATGATAAAGCTCTTAGAAAACAAGGAGTATCTTTTAAAATCAACACCTATAGCTAATATTGTACTTAATAGTGAAATATTAAACATTTTCTTACTGAGGTCAGCAACAAGACATATATATCCATCATCATGCTTGTATTCAACAGTGTTGACTAGAACGCTAAAGTGTTCTAACCCATCCAATAAAAGGCAAGAAAAAAATTAANATTAAACATTTTCTTACTGAGGTCAGCAACAAGACATATATATCCATCATCATGCTTGTATTCAACAGTGTTGACTAGAACGCTAAAGTGTTCTAACCCATCCAATAAAAGGCAAGAAAAAAATTAAAAACATAGAGATTAGAAATAAGCAAATTATCTTACGTATACATATCAAGTTTTGTATGTAGATAGTGCAAAGTATTTTACAAACTATTAGAATTCACAAGTGAGTTTAGCAAAGTCACAGAGTACAAGGTCAGTAGAGATCTAATGTATTTCTTTATACTAGCAACAAACAGTTGGCAACCATAAAATATTTATAATAGCATCAAAACATCAAATATCAAGGAATTGTTGTAATGAAATATAAGCCAAATTTCTATACTGAAGACAAACATTGTTGAGATAAAAGACTTAAATGGAATAAATATGTACACGATTATCATGAAGTGGAAGATTCAAAATAGTTAAGAAGCCTGTTCTTTCCAACTTGATCTGTAGACTCAGTGAATCCAGATCAAAATTAAAGCATTTTTTATAGAAGTTAACAAGTTGTTTCTGACATTATTATGGAAATTTATAACATGGCAAAAGACCTACATTAGCCAAGACGATCTTGAAGAAAAGCAACAAACTGTAGCACTTAACAGTACCAAATTGCAAGATCTCATATAACATTTCATTAGTTAAGACGTCACCCCATGGGTCCAAGGATGAAGAATAAGTCCAGTGGAACAGAACAAAGAGAAACAAATCCACACATTTACAGTCACTTGATTTCTGCAAAGATACCACTATAATTCAGTTAGGGGGTGTGGTCTTTTTAATATTAATAATAAATAATGCTGAGGTAACTGTATGGCAAAAAATAAACCTTAACTCTTACCTCCTGCCGTAAGTAAAAATCAGCTCAAAGTGGACCAGAGACCTAAATATGGAAGGTAAAACAATAAAGCTTTTAGTAGAAAATAAAAGAATATCTTCATGTCCCCCTGTGCACATCCAATGGATCCACAAAACCTATGCTTGAAATTTAAATGACATTGGTACATGGATATATGTGGATCTAGCAGTGTTCCACAGGGTCCCACCAAGCCTACTGCTCCCTAAATCAACCAACCACCTTCCTGGGAAAAATAGAAGTCATAATAGAAACTAACTCATCATTAAAAGATTGATAAATTGCATTTTATTATACAATTTTTACCTATGGCCTATTCATGTTGATGTTTGACGGGAAACAACAAAATTCTGTAAAGCAATTGTATTTCAATTAAAAATAAAAGATATCTTTTTCATTAAATGGCACTGTTAAGCGTCAAAAGGCAAGCCACATACTGGGAGAATATATTTCCTATACATATATCTAACAAAAAAATCATACCCAAAATATATAAAGAACTTGTACAAATCAATAGAAAAAATGACTTGAACAGACACTTCACAGAAGAGTATATCTAAATAACTAAAAAGGAGATTAACACTATTAGTTACGAGGGGAAAGCAAATTAAAACCACAATATCTTACACACCCACTAGAATGGCTAAAATTTTACTAAATTTTACTAAAGTTGAAATGAGTAAATATTGATAAGGGTACAGATTTGAACTCCTCATAGTTATTGATGCTTCCCAGGTGGCTCAGTGGTAAAGAATCCACCTGCCAATGTAGGAGATGCAGAAGACGTGGGTTTGATCCCTGGGTCGGGAAGATCCCCTGGAGGAGGGCATGGCAACCCACTACAGTGTTCTTGCCTGAAGAACCCCACGGACAGAGGAGCCGGGTGCGTCACAGTCCACGGGGTGGCGAAGAGTCGGACACAACTGAGTTCTGTGACCGCCCAGTTTGTGATAGGAGCATAAGCTGGCACAAACCCCTTGGAAGAACACGTATGTGTGTGTGTATATATACACATATATACACACACACATACAAATACACATACACACACATTACAGTCCAGCAATTTCACTCTTATCGTAACATGGAACAGGAACAAGTGCTTATGCTTACCAGAAGACATGAATAAGAACATTCCTAACAGCTTTACTGATAACTGCCAAAAACTTGAAACAACCCAAATGACTGTCAGCAGTAGGAGATGTAAGTAAATTGTGCTATACTCACTCAGTTGAGTAAATAGCAGTGAAAGAATAAACTTCCATATGGAGCTATTAATATAGAGATCAATCTTATAACATTAAAGTGAAAGAAGGCAGATAGAAATAGCATATCCAGTATGACTTCATTTACACAACATTCAAAAACAGGACAAGCATGCTAACCTTGATGACAGAAGAGAGGTTACTTCTGTGGTGAGGAATGACGAAAAGGTACCTAAAGGCGTTTTCTGCTCATTTTAATGAATGGCAGTTAACATGGATGTGTTCACTCTGCAAACATTCATCATGCAAGACACTTAAGATTTATGTGCTAGACTGATATGTTGTATAATTCAAAAAGATTAAAAAAAGGGATCCCCCTAAATAGCCATATTCCAATCTATTTATGAACTGACAGAGTGAATGGCAGCAAGAGTTTCCTGACAGGAAGACAGAATTCTTTGTTAGGACAATCTTTCAAAGGTCAAGAGAAACAGGAATGTCCTTGAAAAAGTTAATAACAATATGGAGTAAACTTGCCAATTTTCTTTTTGCGAAAAAAGGTAAACTTTTTATAGATAAGATTTTTCTTTACATTTCTCAAGGAGGGGGGAAAAAAAAAACAACTGGCTTTCCCCTGGGACAAACCAAAGAGCTTCCAGTAACTAACAAATATAGCCTGTGTGACAGCTCACTGGTTTCAGTAGGTCAGCAGAAACTGACATTGTTTTTCTCTCACACTTGGAAAGTTCAGACCATGAGATTATTAAAACAAGCCAGGCATAACATGGTAGGATTCCAGCATTAATTTCTTAGTTGTGGCAGCTTCTCCTTCACAATGTGAACTTGAATCGGAAGAAAATATCAAATGACTAAAACTACTGTTTGCTGCCAAGATGCCAGAGTGGAAAAGACATTCTTTGGAAAAAGAAAAGGAAGAATGTTCTTTTATTCTGTTAATATGATTTTTGTGTGCGTGTTTAGACTTTGCAGATAGTGGTATCTCTAAAACACATCTGGATCTTCCTAACAACCCAGATTCTTAACTGCTTAGTGTGGTAGCTTTCTTAGATGACTACATTACAAAGCAAATCTCAATAAAGTACCCCCTGTGAATTCCTATCACTCTTAACTATTCAACAAGACATTTATCAAATGAGCCCTGCATCCAGGCACTGTGTGTATAGGACATTAGTGAAAGAAAGTAAAATGTTAGTTGCACAGTCATGTCTGACTCTTTGCAACCCCCATGGACTGTAGCCCGCCAGGCTCCTCTGTCCTTGGAATTCTCCAGGCAGGAATACTGGAGTGGGTTGCCATTCCCTTCTCCAAGTGAAAGTGAAAGTGAAGTCGCTCAGTCATGTCCGACTCTTTGCAACCCCGTGGACTGTAGCCTACCAGGCTTCTCCGTCCATGGGATTCTCCAAGCAAGAATACTGGAGAAAAAAAAAAAAAAAAAAAGAATACTGGAGTGGGTTACCATTTCCTTCTCCAGGGGATCTTCCCGACCCAGGGATCGAACCTGGGTCTCCTGCATTGGAGGCAGATGCTTTAACTCAAGGATCAAACCCGTGTCTCCCTCATTGCAGGCAGATACTTTACCACTGAGCCACCAAGGAAGTTCCTGCATAGGACATTAGGGAGGCAAAATAAAATTGCCCCTTTCCTCAAGTTATTCACCATCCAGTAAAAGTGCCTGACAGGCAAAGGAGCCTCTCTGGGTTGGTGCAACCTGCCCTCACTCTTGAACTCTAACAGCAGCGAATGAAGAAAGGAAAGTGGAAGATGGCAGAACAGGATACTGTAGGTGGTTGGGTGCTTGTGTTTAATTCAAAATATTCAATTTTTAACACCTACAGCAATAGGTTTGGAAAAGAAACAAGATGAGTTTTGGAGAATTTTTTGTAGGTTTCAGAGTAAACAAGCATGTGAGTTTTCTATGTTGCCTTTCAAGATTGGGAAAGTAGGGACTGGATGGTGGCAGCTTTAGCAACAGGCTGAGAAGCTACTTCTTGTGGCCCAGGAATGAGATAAGTTTGAAGAAATTAAGAAGGTGTGAAGAGACAGTGGAATATGGGGAAACACTCTGGAACCAGGCTGGCTGCCTCGAACCTTGGGTAGTCACCTTCACTTCTTTCAAGCCTAGTTTCCTCATCGTACTACATGGAACCTAATTCCTGTATTGCAGGATTGTTTCAAGGACTACAGAGAGTGCCTGTAACCTGCACACAGTAAAAATGCAATGCATGGCAGTTGAAATGATAACTGACATTTAATAGCAGTCTCTGAGAGGAAGGCCCAAGATGCCTGCCAGTTGCAGTATAGCCACCCAAGGTGCATAGAGAGTGCCTGTGTCTGATCCATCACATGCTGTAATGCACCGACAAAGCTCTGATGACAGCTGGGCCCTGAACACTTGTAGCAAGGGGCTCCCTCTATCCTGAGGTTGTTACTAAACCAAATTTGGGTCCGCTCACCTGGGTGCAGTAAAGCCAGTCTGCTAACACTGGGCTGTGACGAAGTGAAGTACAGCGTTAGTTGCAGGGCCAGACAAGGATGATGGGCAGCTAACGCTCAAGACTCCAATTCCCTGATAGCTTCCAGGAAAGGCTTTAAAAGAGAGGGTGAGGGACAGGGTTGCAGAGTTTGTGACCAGCTTGTAGACATTCTTCTGATGGGTTGTTGGGATGGTGACTGGGAATCAACATTATCAACCTTCTGGTTCCAGCCTGTCTGGGTTCTACATGCTTGTGGTCAACATGCAGTTAACTTCTTCCATCTGAGAGGACTTTCAGTACCTGCCAAACAGCTCAAAAATGTGGCTCAGAATATTATCTATAGCCCTTGAAGAGGAGCTAAATTTCCTTGACTTCATTTAACACCTGACCAGTTATTATTTTGTCTTGCTTGACTGTTTCCCTTTGTTTCTGCATTTTCTCGCTTCCCTGTGCTCTCTGGGACGCTGGGAGGGCCTACGAGGCTAGTTTTTCTACAAACAAGATGTAGGTGGAAGACATAGGAAGGATCTGTCATGGGAAGGCCTCATAGGATCCTGCTCAATTACAGTCTCCCCTTTTCTTTGAAACTCCTCTGTCTTGAGGGAGAACAAGTGCAGAATGAGAAAGGGAATACACAATAGTTTTGGACAGAGCTGGTAACTAGAAACTCAGCAGAGGAACTCAGTTTTAGCAGGGAACTGGTTTCAGGGTGTCTGGAGAGAGGGACTTAGAGACTCCCTGATGTGAGGGTTCCAGGAAGTCATACCCTGTATCTGCTGATTTAATCAGGCTTGTAGGGACAAATAGTAAACCCAGTTCCAAAATTCTTCTGAGTACGGGGGAGGGAGGGCATTCCACATTGTGGGTCAGTGGTAACATTTTGGTTTCTGAGTCCTAGAGTTGGACATTGGAGCAATTCAGGGTCAGGGAGATCAGGGGATTTTTGTGGCAATAAAGGGCTGTTTGTTAAAGGCCTGCTTGATCCATGCTTGCTTTACTCGATCTCAACAACAGCTCTCTGTATTTTTCTTGGAATAAAACTGGCTTTTGCAGTAGACGCAAGGAACTGTGCCCTCGAGCAGCGGAGGCTTTCTAAACATTAGTGACTTTAACTCGATTAAGTATTTCCATTTCCTACTCCTGTGACTTTGTGAGGCTCAAGTTCCCAGAAAAGCTGCTTTTTGGACCGTGATTCTTTAGGTTAGTTACGTTTTAGTTCATTCCGTTCTTAGAATCTGCGTAAGGGCAAAAACCCGTCAAGATATTCTTCAAAAATTCTTCATATGGAAATGTTCTCAAATTTCCAGCCAGCAAACGAGTTTCAAAGGACTGCAGATTCAGATAGCCTCAAGATTCTTAGTAAAAGCTTTTGTCAGCATTTCCTTCCTCAAATCCTGTACTCAGCTCACTGACCTCTTGCCTTCTTGGGTTAGGGCCATATTTTTGTATAGTCTCAGCTATAAAAATATGCTAGGCCTTGCAACATTCCCTTCCTAAGAGGAATGGAAATGAACTCTGTTGGATTCCCCTCGGCATGACTAAGAGGCCAGCAAGGCACTTTTACCTTCAAGCCCTCAGATACCAAATCAGAGGCATGGTGGGCTCTGGCCTCACTTGAGCTTCTGGTTTCAAGTGTGCAATTAACTTCAGATCTCTGATATTCTTTGACTGTTCCATGTCATTTTGCATGGGTCATTTTCTCCTAGCCACTTAAAAAGTGTCCTCTGTGGCTTTTGTGCTATTTATATAACAATGTCAACGTGGGATACAGCTGGGCCTAAAATCTAGTGAGAAGGTACACATTTCAACATGCCTGGGAACACTGGCTGAGCATAAGCAGTTTGGATTTGCTTATTTTTCCTTTTATAAGCTTTTAACTTTTTTTTTTTTTGCATTTAACTCCTTTGAAATATTTAAATTCTAAAGTTAGAAGCTAAATTCTCTTGAAGATATCTCAGATCTCAAGTTACAACATGTGACATGGCAGGGTTTTATAGTCATTGAGCAGGAAAGGTTCAAGAAATTGGGAGTTCTTTTAATAGCTAATGGGTGACTATGATAGCTGCTGCTGGTTTTCCTTCAAATCTATTATCCCCATGCTTCTATAATAATACATTTAGCTGTTTGAGTTGAGAATATGGTCACTCCAATTAAAGTCTTATTTGAATCACCGTTAGTGTGAACTTTTTATTACATACAGCCAAACCTAATCCAAAAAGAGACTGACATGAATTTCACCTCACTAAAGTCAATGTTTTCCATAGTAACGTGTAGTCTCCAGGACACTAAATAAGGCTTCAAGGTATCTTTTCTTATAAATTTTATACATTTATTGTTATAAATAGTATAAATGTCACAAATTTTAAAAAGGGCTCAAACTACTTTAAGGCTTCCCTGATGACTCAGTAGTAAAAAAATCCACTTGCCAGTGCAGGAGATACAGACTTGATCTCTGGGTTAGGAAGATTCCCTGGAAGTCAGGAAGAAAGAGACAGATCAGGAAGATGCCTGGCAACCCACTCCAGTGTTCTTGCCTGGAGAATCCCAAGGACAGAGGAGCCTGGCAGGCCACAGTCCATGGGATCACAAAGAGTCAGACATNCCTGCAGAGGAGGCGTGGAGTCCTAACCTCTGGACCGTCAGGGAAGTCCCTGCAAAAAACTCTTAAAACCAAGCAGTAAGAAAACAGCCTAATTAAAATGCAGACCAAGCAGTGGGATCCCACCATACCCCGCTTAGAACAGCCGCTCAGAGGAGTTTTAGGGCAGTGAAAGCACTCTGTGGCGTCATGGTGCCGTATCCGCGTCATCCCGCGTTTGTCCACACCCACAGCGTGAGAACCGCGGACGCGGGGTGGTGATGACGTGTCTGCTGTAACAGACGTCTGATGGGGGTGTTGGTGACGGGGGAGGCGAGGAGACAGGCTGTGTGTCCGTGCCTGCCTTGCAATTCTGTTGTAAACCTGAAACAAAAGTGAGGTCTACTGCCAAAGAGAAAGGGAGGGAGAAGGTGTCACGGAGAAGCCAGCATCGCGTGAGTCGCCTTCCGGCAACACTGTCAGTAGATGGCCTCTCTCCCCGCAGGGCCGGCTCCGTGCCTCGGGCCCCTTGCCCGGCCCTCGGGGCTGCGGCCGATCAGCGTAGCGTGGGGGTATGCCGCGGGTTTGGCATCACACAGGACCAGGTGGGTGCTCTGGCTTTGCTGCGTGGCTGCCNTGCCTCGGGCCCCTTGCCCGGCCCTCGGGGCTGCGGCCGCTCAGCGTAGCGTGGGGGTATGCCGCGGGTTTGGCATCACACAGGACCAGGTGGGTGCTCTGGCTTTGCTGCGTGGCTGCAGTCTGAGCAGATCCAGGGAGAATGGCAGGTCGGGACGGATCCTGGCCTGTGCCTTGCAGCCCAGGAATGCAGTCGTCCCTCGGGGCAGGGCCTGTGGTCTCCCCAGGGTGGGTGGGGGGCAGGCGGGGTGGAAGGCAGCTTCTGTCCTGCTGAAGCCGTGGCTTTGCTGTGAGGAACGCAGAATTGGGAGGCCGGTGGGGGTCCCCTGTGTTTCAAGGGAGGAGGTTTTCAGATGCCCCAAGTAATACGAAGACTTGCAGGGTTTTCTGTTCGGCTGCTGTTATATGAATTATGAATCTTAGTCAGCCAGGCCTCCTTGTTCACTAGTAGAGCTTAAAGGGAAAAGGCCAGGAGAGACAAAGGAAAGGAAACCTGGACACTGTCGGAGCTGGAAGCACTCAGGCCGTCTGACCCAGGCCAGATGCTGGCGGGGGTGGGGGTCCGCCCCCCGCCCCAGGAGGGCCTCAGGAGAGCAGTCTCGTGTCTTGCAGGAAGCATCTGTCGGGACCTGCTCCCCCTGGTCCAGTGCCCCACCTTAATCGTGCACGGCGAGAAGGATCCCCTGGTCCCACGTTTCCATGCCGACTTCTTACACAGACATGTGAGAGGGTCGCGGTGAGTCCAGCTGCAGCCAGAGCTCTGCCCCAGGGCCGCGGGAGGTGAAGGCTGAGGCTGGGCTTTCAGGGTGTGCCCCGGCGCGTTTGGGAACGGGCCCAGGGGCCCTGGGCTTTGGCAGCGGGATCGGGGCTCCCGCCCTGGTGGCACCAAGCCCGTCCGTCCCTCGGGAGCTGTCACTATAGAAGCGCCGCCAGCCCAGCAAGTCTGCAGAGTCGAGGAAGCAGGTCGCCCGTCCCTGGCCGTCCGCACAAATAACTTCCGTTACGGGCACTTCTGTGTGTCCCTGCTTCCCTAGTATTTTCTAACACAGATGCAGTCCTAGTTTGTTTTCAACTTTGATTCCTGCTTTTTTCCTGCGTAAAATTATGTTGTACATTTTTCACGTTAAGCCTTAAACATGTACACCTCAAAGAAGAACCTGTTCCTCAGAACCATAGGAGAGCAGGGTCTGCCCGCTGGCCCCGGGCACGCTGGAGGGCCTAACGAGACGTGTCAGCGGAGTCTGGTCTTCAGTCTCATTCATTTCTGTATGGAACAGAAGTTTATCATTTAAATACTCGGGTTGACGTGAGAGCCAGCTTTTGCTGGCACTTACTTTCAGGATGAAAATTCTGCGCTGAATAAACCCTGATAAAGTGGTGACGCACATCGTGAAGGAGTAGTGTCTGGCCAGGAGGTCGTGGCTCACAGTAAACACCCAGGGAGCCTTGACCCGTTGACAGCCTGTGGGTTCACTCCAGAGATGCTGTCATTACCCAGGACATCTTTGGAACTGTATAGAATTCTTTTGAAATTGGCCTCATTCTAAGTGACCTAAGAACATCCTCCTCCTCCCCGATGTGAGCCACTTCCAGTGCCCACTGCAGGCCAGCCCCCCTGGACAGCCCCGAGCAGGCTGTAGACTCAGACACAGTCCCTCCACTTCCTAATTGTGCTCTTTATTCCACAAGAGGTTTTAACAAACAGATTTCTTTGACAGTTTATAAATGGGGGAAACATGCTTCTTATTCTGTAATAAAATATCACTAGTATAAAACTTGTATAATTTCTGTTTCCAAACAGCATTTCATATTTCAGAAGGCATCTTATTTTATTATGATATCTAATTATACTTTACAGCAAAATCATGGAAAAAAATATTGTCCCCATTTTACGGATGGGGTAAAATCAAGGCTGAGACATGTTAGGTCATCTTCCAAGGTTGCATAGCTAGTAAATGACAAGTCCTGGATCTTTTTTATCCCTCCCCCAACACAGCTGCCTCTCACACTTATTTTAATATGATGGTGAGAGGCCTGAATCACGTACTTTCTGACCTGGTTAAGTGTCTTCTGTCTTCAGAAATGACAAGTTTTTGCACACTGATGCTCATGATAAACGACATGTATTCTCTTAGCCAAGTTCAATAAAAGTCTGCAAGAAAGTTTAATTTAGGAATTCTGTTCCAGACCCATCTCCTAGCAACTGAATGCATCAATATGGGAGAAAAATATTCCCTTACCGTTCAGATGTTAATGGTTTCAGTACGTTCGTTTATGGAAGGTCGTTTTCTCAGAGCTGGATTCTGTGGAACGATTGAGTCAAGAGGAAAGTGTTGCTGCGGTGATTGTCTGAAACTGGCTGGCATATCAGGCTTGCACCCTTCCGCTGCCAGGAGCACCCTGTAGGTTGGGCAAGAAGCTAAACCACGGTGGTTAATTTTGGACCCACAGAAGGAAGGTTGATTCCTTGAACATCAAGGTCCTTCTCCAACTGTGCTCACAAGTCTTCTGACCCCTAGGGAGCCACTTAAGTGCAGGGTACTTCCCATGAACTTGGGGCTTCATTTTCTTGCCAGAAACAATTAAAGACACAGTCTGTCCCCTCAAAGATTTTACCTGCAGATAGATATCAGGTATGAAACAAATGCCTTTGTCTCCTGGAACTGCACCCAGAAACGGTCGTGTGTGTTTCTGTAGCCATTCCCCGGGCGGGCTGGATGGTGTCTGCCATCCCTCCCTGCTCTCCTTGCGGAATGAAGACGGACGCATGTGCACACCTGGGACGAACAGAGACTCGGCACAGAGTAGCCGCCTCTGCGGGTGGGACGCTGGTGTGGGCGCAGGGGGTCAGGGCCCGAGATGGCTGCTGGGAGCGCAGCGGCCAGTCAGCAGCGCCCTCGGGCCCGCTGGTGCTCTTTGCTGAGACCGAGCTCGCTACCAGAGGAGCGCAGGCCACACGGCCGCCGAGCGCGCGGATTCGTAGCTGGTGTCGTTGCTTCCTGCTTGGGAATCGCAGAGCACGGACGAGGGCTGGCCCCTCAAAGTGGGGCTCCATGTCAAGGTCTAGCTCGGTCCACGCTGGGAGGCTCGGGGCGGCCCAGTGCCCCCTTCCCTGCCAGCATCCTTGGCAGCTGGCTTTTTCTGTCCCTTGAGGATAGAGGCTGTGAGCGTCCTGGGACCTCTGTCCCTCTAGGGGGCCGCTCGCCCGTCTCTTCTCAGCAGCACTGACCTTGACTGGGGAGGCCTAGGCTACTGCTGATGGCGTTGCTGACCTTCCCCAGGGGCTCAGAAAGATACCAACCGCAGATCCTCCTCTGTCAAGCTGGTGATCCTGAGAGCCCGGATACCCCCTCACCCCCCTGCCCAACATGGTCAGTTGCCAGAGACTGGCAGCTCTGTTCCAGGCTTCGCCCCTGCCCGTTCACCGAGGTCCTGGAGCTCCCAGCCCCCTGCTGTGGAAAGCAGAGAAGCAGGCGATGTGGCAGCGGGCATTCTGCCTGAATATAGCCCTTTTAACGTCCAGTGACAGTGGGCAGAGCAAGTCAGACCTGCGTGTATATCCTGGAACCTTTGTCTACAACTCTATGTCTGCACTGTCAGAGAAGCCTGTCTTTATTAAAGAAATTGCAGACCATCCACATCTGAGGAGCCCTGTTGAAGTGCCTCCTGAAGGGGGCGGGGTGTCCTGAGGGGTGCAGATCCCAGCGGCCATCCCCAGCCTCAGGGAGGCACTGCCCTGCGTGGGGCCAGCCTTGTGCAGACTTACCCGTCCTCCAGCACCCAGGGCGGCCTGGGGGTTTCAGCAGCAGGCCTGCTCTGCGGTGCCTTCTGACGGGATTTCCCACTACGCAGATAGTCCAGGAAGCTCCAGTCCAGTGGATTCTGGAGCATCTTTCCAATCCTCTCTTAAAACCAGTCTTAATAAAATGCTTTTTCCCTTAGGTAACCACCAGATTGCACATCCTCCTCTCAGTCAGGTTTCTAGTCAAACCACCCAGCCCCAAGTGCAGCGCGTGCACTCCTTGGCTGTTGGGGCAGCCGCGGGCTCTCGCTCCCGAATCTCTGTTCTGGGGCCACCCCTTAAGATGGACTCACCCTTCCTCCTGATGGAGGTCGCAGGGGAGAGAAGACAGGGCAGTTGCTCAGGGAGGGTTCCGGGAGACGTCAGGGAGGGGGGCGGGTTTGCTGACGATCGCCACTAACCGTCAGCGTTTCCTTCAGGTTACATCTGATGCCGGAAGGCAGGCACAACCTGCATCTACGCTTCGCAGACGAATTCAACAAGTTAGTGGAAGACTTCCTCCAGTGACCGTGGCCCAGGACGCGTGGTCTGGTGCGCTCTGGGCCCGCGAGCCAGCCCTCCGCCCGCCTGCCTGCCAGGCTCCCCGTGCTTCCCCCGACTGCTCCTAGTGCGGTGCCGTTGAGACAGCATCCTCTTCATGGCTGCAGAGCTTGAATCTGGCCTTTTCATGCTGTGACTTTATCCCATTGCCTTAAATAAATCCTGTCGAGATTCACTTTACTTTCAGGTAAGGCTAAGCGTGTGTGGTGCTCACGACTGCTGCTCTTCAGACAGCCTGAGCACACGTGCTGCCCTGTCGGAGGCTGCAGGCACCCACTGGGCTCTGCAGTCACCACACTGTCCAGAGAGGTGGGGAAGCTGAAGGCGGCCCCTCCCAGGGCCCTGGATCCCATGTGTTCACGGGGCTGCTGGGATCCTAGCAAACCGGGGAAGAAGGCCAGCGTGGTGCCCTGCTCTCTCCCTGCACACTCCTGGCTGCTGGTCCCTGAATGCTCTGGGCCAATGCAGATGAATTCGCTTGCTTGCCTCCCTCCCTGGTGTCTCAGATGGTAAAGAATTCACCTTCAATGCAGGAGAGACCCAAATTAAATCTCTGGTTTGGGAAGATCCCCTGGAGAAGGGAACGGTAACCTACGCCAATATTCTTGCCTGGGAAATCCCAAGAAGAGAGGAGCCTGGTGGGCTACAGTCCGTGGAGTCGCAGAGAGGCAGACATGACTGAGTGACTTAACACTTTGAGTACTTGCCTCTCTCTACTAAAAGAGCAGAAAGGCTATTAATTAAAAATATGAAAATAAAAATCGTATTAAAAGTTACTAAACCCAGAAATATACTTGGAAAGGAACTATTCAGTGAAAGAATTAAAATTATTTGCAATAAAGAGAGACCACGGGTTTTGGACACATGCTTTTTTATTAGTATAGATATCTTAGACAATACTGCAATTCCAAGAGAAGTTCCACATTATTACGTCAACAGTGAATTTCTGACAGAGGCAAAACTGAGCACCACAGTATACGGATAGAAATACCATGCTGGCGGGGCAGCGGAAGCCACTGAGGGTGCGCGATTCATCTGGCAATCCTCAGGCCTCGTCCTCGCCCTCCTCCTCCTCGAATTCGCCTTGCTCGTCGGCCGTGGCATCCTGGTACTGCTGGTACTCAGACACCAGGTCGTTCATGTTGCTCTCGGCCTCGGTGAACTCCATCTCGTCCATGCCCTCGCCCGTGTACCAGTGCAGGAAGGCCTTGCGCCGGAACATGGCCGTGAACTGCTCCGAGATGCGCTTGAACAGCTCCTGGATGGCCGTGCTGTTGCCGATGAAGGTGGCCGACATCTTCAGGCCGCGGGGCGGGATGTCGCACACGGCCGTCTTCACGTTGTTGGGGATCCACTCCACGAAGTAGCTGCTGTTCTTGTTCTGCACGTTCAGCATCTGCTCGTCCACCTCCTTCATGGACATGCGGCCCCGGAAGATGGCGGCCACGGTCAGGTAGCGGCCGTGGCGCGGGTCGCAGGCGGCCATCATGTTCTTGGAGTCGAACATCTGCTGGGTGAGCTCGGGCACCGTCAGCGCCCGGTACTGCTGGCTGCCGCGGCTGGTGAGCGGCGCGAAGCCGGGCATGAAGAAGTGCAGGCGCGGGAAGGGCACCATGTTCACGGCCAGCTTGCGCAGGTCGGCATTGAGCTGGCCCGGGAAGCGCAGGCACGTGGTGACCCCGCTCATGGTGGCCGACACCAGGTGGTTGAGGTCCCCGTAGGTGGGGGTGGTCAGTTTCAGGGTGCGGAAGCAGATGTCATACAGCGCCTCGTTGTCAATTGAATAGGTCTCGTCCGTGTTCTCCACCAGCTGGTGCACGGACAGGGTGGCGTTGTAGGGCTCGACCACCGTGTCGGACACCTTGGGCGAGGGCATGACGCTGAAGGTGTTCATGATGCGGTCGGGGTACTCCTCGCGGATCTTACTAATGAGAAGGGTCCCCATCCCAGACCCCGTGCCGCCCCCCAGCGAGTGGGTCAGCTGGAAGCCCTGCAGACAGTCACAGCTCTCGGACTCCTTCCTGACCACGTCCAGGACCGAGTCCACCAGCTCGGCGCCCTCTGTGTAGTGGCCCTTGGCCCAGTTGTTCCCGGCACCGCTCTGGCCTGCCAGAAGGA
>SJYW01014881.1:303485-321433 GCA_006410735.1 Raphicerus campestris | reverse complement strand
CAGTGATGCCATCCAACCATCTTATCCTTGTTGTCCCCTTCTCCTCCTGCCTTCAATCTTTCCCAGCATCAGGGTCTTTTCCAAGGAGTCAGTTCTTCACATCAGGTGGCCAAGGTATTGGAATTTCAGCTTCAGCACTTCCAATGAATATTCAGGACTGATTTCCTTTAGGATGGACTGGTTGAATCTCCTTGCAGTCCAAGGGACTGTCAAGAGTCTTCTCCAACACCACAGTTCAAAAGCATCAATTCTTCAGCACTCAGCTTTCTCTATAGTTCAACTCTCACATCCATACATGGAAAAACCAAAGCTGTGACTAGATGGACCTTTGTTGGCAAAGTGATGTCTCTGCTTTTTAATATGCTGTCTAGGTTGGTCACAGCTTTTCTTCCAAGGAGTAAGCATCTTTTAATTTCATGACTGCAGTCACCATCTGCAGTGGTTTTGGAGCCCCTCAAAATAAACTGTCACTGTTTCCATTGTTTCCCCATCTATTTGCCATGAAATGATATTAAAAAGCAAAGATATTACTTTGCCAACAAAGGTTGTCTAGTCAAAGCTATGGTTTTTCCAGTGGTCATGTATGGATGTGAAAGTTAGACTGTGAAAAAGGTTGAAAGTGTTAGTTGCTCGCTCATGTCTGACTCTGTGACCCCATGGCCTGTAGCCCACTAGGCTCCTCTGTCGATGGAATTCTCTACATGCGTAAACTAGGGGTTAAACCCACAGCAAGGCTGCAGAGTCCACAGCTACTGCTATGCTTCATTTTACCATCAAGCAGCTGGTGCTTCCCTCAATGATGGAGATGCTTTCAGAAGGGAAAGATGCTTTTCAAAAAAGACATTTTCTGCAAAGTGTCCTCTATATGTGCCAGTATCCCAGGCTCTCTCCATTTGCCTTTCTTCCACCTCCACTCCTGACCACTCAATTCCTCCCTTTCTCCTGTTGATTTTGCAGCTTATCTCCTCTTTTTTTAAACTTCCTTAACTTCTACTCCAAGTAATTAATGCTATTATCACATTCTTTTTTTTCAACTTTATTGACATATAATTGACAAATAAAATTATAAGGTAATTACAGTGTATAGTATGATGATTTGATATATTACACATTGTGAAATTATTCCCACCATAAAGTTAACATATCCATCACCTCACATTCTTAACCTTTTGGGAGGGGCAGGGTGAGAACACTGAGGTTCTACTTTCTTAGTAAATTTCAATTATACAATACAATGTCATTAACTCTAGTTACAGGTTACTCATTAGATCCACAGACCTTATTCTCCTTATAACTAAAACTTTGTACCCTTTTATTAACCTCTCCCGATTTCCCCCACCCTTCAGCCCCTACAAATCAATGTTCTACTTCTCTGTTTCTATTTTTATTTTTAATTTGACTCTACATATAAGGGATAATATACAGTAATTTTCTTTTTCTAGCTTATTTCACTTAGCAGAATGACCTAACAGTCTCACTTATATTGTCACAAATGACAGGATTTCCTTTTTTAAAGGTAGAGTAATATTTTATTGTGTGTATATATTTATCACAGTTCTTTTCTTGGTCAGTTCACCTGTTGATAGACACTGAGGTGGTTTCCATACCTTGGCTATAGAGAATACTGCAGTGAACTTGAGAAGTTAGCTGTCTCTTGATGATGGTTCTTTTTCCCTTGGATACACACCCAGAAGTAGAATTGCTAGGTCATGTTCTGTTTTTAATCTCCTGAGGAACTTCCACACTGTTTCCCAGAGTGGCTGTGCTAGTTTACATTCCAGCCAACAGTGCACAAGGGTTTTCTTCTCTACACATTCTCACCACTATTTGTCTTTTGTCTTGTTGATAATAGCCATCCTAAGAGGTGTGAGGTGATGTCATTGTGATTTTGAGTTTTGTTTCCCTGATGATTAGTGATGCTTAGCACATTTTCATGTACCTGTCAGCCATTTGTATTTCTTCTTTGAAAAAACAGCTATTCAGGTCCTCTGCTTATTTTAAAATTGCCTCTTTTTTTTTTAATGTTCAGTACATGGATGCTTTATATATTTTGGATATTAACCATTATCTAGTTTCAATATCAGGATAATGATAGCCTCAAAAAAAATGAGTTTGGAAGTATTTTCTACTCTTTCATTTTTTGGAAGTTTGAGAAGTGTTGGTATTCATCCTTTAAATGTTTGGCAGAATTCACCAGTGAAACCATCTCTTGCACAGGAATCTTATAAGTTGAGGTGCTAAATGTAGGATGCAACCCTTTGCTCCTCAGAGAAAATTTCGACTGTATGGTACTGTGCTGGCCAGGGTGGAGTTGGCGAAACTGTGTCTCAGCCTCACCTCTCTGGTTTGATGTGGTATTTTCCCATTTACCTGATGTGTAAAGTTGTTCAGAGGGCTTCTATGGTATCTCAGTGGTAAAGAATCCACCTGCTAATGCAGGGGACGCAGGAGATGCAGGTTCGACCCCTGAGTCAGGGAGATCCCCTGAAGGAGGAAATGGTAACCCACTCTAGTATTCTTGCTCAGAAAATTCCATGGACAGAGGAGCCTGGTGGGCTATAGTGCATGGGATCGCAGAGTCAGACACGACTCAGCACACAAGGGTTGCTCAGCTATATCTAATTTCCTATAGAGGTACTTGCCCCGTGTGTTGCTGCACATTTGCTGTGCCTGTAGTAGCAGGGGTGTTCAGAAGTCTTCTGACACTGTGGTCAACTTCCAGGACATTCTCCTTCTACTGTCTGTGTCCTATCTTTGGCCAGCTCTTCCAGCTATCCTTACACAGCGCCTAAGTTTTGCTCATGCTTTAGAGACTATTACGATTGTCTCCTGACTAATGATTTGCCATTTCCTTCTTTTGTCTCTCAATACACAGCCACGGTGATCTTTTTGCCAACAAAAAGTCTTAAAGAATCCTCTGCTCAACGTTTGCAGCAGCAGCATCCCAGCTCGGAATGAAGTCTAAACATCAGGGTGACCTAGAAAGCCATGGCCCGCTGCCATCTCCCTGACCTCAGCTTCCACCACGTTCCCTCTCACCCACTCTGCTCAAGCCTTCTTGGTATCGTTGATGCTGCTCAGAGAAGACAAGCATCGTCTCCTTTAGGATCTTCGGTCTTTTCCTTTGCCTGTGTATGCGGAGAAGGCAGCCAGTCTCCACATCTTACCATCTTGCTTTCTCATGTCATGTATCTTGGTTCAAACAGTCATCTCATCCAAGGTCTTCCTTGATAGCTTATACAAAANGGGTATTTTCCCATTTACCTGATGTGTAAAGTTGTTCAGAGGGCTTCTATGGTATCTCAGTGGTAAAGAATCCACCTGCTAATGCAGGGGACGCAGGAGATGCAGGTTCGACCCCTGAGTCAGGGAGATCCCCTGAAGGAGGAAATGGTAACCCACTCTAGTATTCTTGCTCAGAAAATTCCATGGACAGAGGAGCCTGGTGGGCTATAGTGCATGGGATCGCAGAGTCAGACACGACTCAGCACACAAGGGTTGCTCAGCTATATCTAATTTCCTATAGAGGTACTTGCCCCGTGTGTTGCTGCACATTTGCTGTGCCTGTAGTAGCAGGGGTGTTCAGAAGTCTTCTGACACTGTGGTCAACTTCCAGGACATTCTCCTTCTACTGTCTGTGTCCTATCTTTGGCCAGCTCTTCCAGCTATCCTTACACAGCGCCTAAGTTTTGCTCATGCTTTAGAGACTATTACGATTGTCTCCTGACTAATGATTTGCCATTTCCTTCTTTTGTCTCTCAATACACAGCCACGGTGATCTTTTTGCCAACAAAAAGTCTTAAAGAATCCTCTGCTCAACGTTTGCAGCAGCAGCATCCCAGCTCGGAATGAAGTCTAAACATCAGGGTGACCTAGAAAGCCATGGCCCGCTGCCATCTCCCTGACCTCAGCTTCCACCACGTTCCCTCTCACCCACTCTGCTCAAGCCTTCTTGGTATCGTTGATGCTGCTCAGAGAGGACAAGCATCGTCTCCTTTAGGATCTTTGGTCTTTTCCTTTGCCTGTGTATGCGGAGAAGGCAGCCAGTCTCCACATCTTACCATCTTGCTTTCTCATGTCATGTATCTTGGTTCAAACAGTCATCTCATCCAAGGTCTTCCTTGATAGCTTATACAAAAGTATTACCATCCTCTGTGCTACCTGTGGTGCTGGAGAAGACTCCTGAGAGTCCCTTGCACAGATCAAACCAGTCAATCTTAATGAAAATCAACCCTGAGTAATCACTGGAAGGACTGATACAAAAACTGAAGCTCCAGTCCTTTGGCCACCTGATGCAAAGAGCCGACTCACTGGAAAAGACTCTGAGGCTGGGAAAGATTGAGGGCAGAAGAAAAAGGGGGTGACAGAGGATGAGATGGTTGGATGGCATCACCGACTCAATGGACATGAGTCTGAGCAAGTTCCAGGAGATAGTGAAGGCTGGAGGAGACTACTGTGCTGCAGTCCATGGGGCTGCAAAGAGTTGGACACAACTTAGTGACTGAATGCCAACCATACTATGATCACATCACTTACCTCATCACCTTTTTTCCTATAGTACTCATCACGTCATAAAATTTGTCCATTGACTATTCTCACAGGAAAATACATTCCATAAAAACAAAATTCTTTTTCCCCTGGTACAGGCACACTGCTTATTTGAATGACAGGCAGGAAGTGGTGGCAGGTGGGGGCTGGGCAGGTCAGCACTGCTCCCCGCGACCCTGCTTTGATGGCCACCCAAGCTGTTGGTATCTGGGTCAGATATCCTTTCCCTCCTCTCCCAAATTAAATAAAGAGCATTCTTCTCCCCATGAGACCTGGGGAGACTTGTGTGCTGAGCTGGGTGCCCCATCACAGCCCACAAACCCGAGTTTCTCACACTTCAAACTACATGCTCATAGAAGGCACTCACGTGTCAAGTGCATTAACAAAGTAAATTTACCTTCATCTTAAAAGAAGACTCTTCCTTGGCCTGTATGCCCTCTGTTTATTGTCCTCGGCCCGGTTGGTAACCTTGCTTCTTGGTACCTCTCCACTTTCCCCATCTCCTCTGTTCCACGCATTCTGGCTTCTGTCCCTGCCAAAGCCTGGGTGTAGCTAGGGTTTAACATTTATATTCCTACCTGCTCAGTCCAATGGGCAGGGTTGAACTTGTTTCACTTGAGTGGATCATTCTTGACTTCATCTATATCCTTGATGTCTCTTCCCTGGTTACTCTCTAGTTGACTGGTTCTTCCTGGTCTCCATGAACTCTTTCAGTTCAGTTCAGTCGCTCAGTCGTGTCCAACTCTTTGCGACCCCATGAATCCCAGCATGCCAGGCCTCCCCGTTCATCACCATCTCTCGGAGTTCACTCAGACTCACATCCATCGAGTCCGTGATGCCATCCAGCCATCTCATCCTCGGTCGTCCCTTTTTCCTCCTGCCTCCAATCCCTCCCAGCATCAGTCTTTTCCAGTGAGTCAACTCTTCGCATGAGGTGGCCAAAGTACCGAAGTTTCAGCTTTAGCATCATTCCTTCCAAAGAAATCCCAGGGCTGATCTCCTTCAGAATGGACTGGCTGGATCTCCTTGCAGTCCAAGGGACTCTCAAGAGTCATGAACTCTTTACTAACCTCTAACGGAAATATTCTTCAGGACTTGTCACTGACTTTATTCTTACTTCACACAGTTGTTCCTTTGGTAATCTAGATCACTGTATTCATTTGCATAAAGTATGTTCCACACTCTGGGTTAATTTCTTTAGATGTCCAGAAGAGGGATAACAGGGCAAAGGATATAAATATTTCAATGGCTTTCTGAAAGGGCTGCCTAATTTAGAGCCCCTAAAAATCATCAGAGTTGCTAGTTTTTCCTCCCAGGAGTGACAGAATTTGAACAGTCAAAATAGGTTAACCATATAAACGCAAAGGGGCAGAAAGCTCAAGTTCTATTCAGTGGAAAATCCTGAGAGGAAACATTAAGAATGGAAGCGTGAGAAAGGTGAAAACTGACATAGACTTTGAAAGCTTGGTGAGCAGTGAGCCACACAGGCAGACTGAAGGATTCCAGCGGTTAACGTGCAGGATTGACAGGGAGAGGCTGGAGCCAACTGGACAGATGAATCAGGCACGTACTGAGTAAACTCCACCCATCTCTGGAAGCTACACACTGAGGAGAAAATTGTCAGGCCTGGGACCTTTATGAAACATGTACACTGAGGCTTGCAATCGAGACTATGCCTGAGAAGCTACTTGTTAAGTGTGAAACTAAAAATGCCTTGTGGGCCCTCTAGTCGCCCCTAACATAGGACAAGTTTCCTGGGGGGGGTGTCCCACTTACCTTCTAAATTTCTCATGCAAGTAGAACCCATGCTGATGAACAGAAGCCCCTCTTCTCTACTGGGTGATGGGTAAGGAATCTTGTTCTCCTAAGCACATCAGACCAGTATTCCTCCTATCTTCAGTGGAGACACCTTCTCTCCGCCTTGTTATCAGCAGTCCAACCCTCCCCTGAGGGTTGAAACCATCTCTTACCTTTGGTTGGCGGGCCTGGGAATTGGCAGAGATTAGTGGTGTACACTGAGGTCTGAGTCTCTAATTGCCCACTGTCTGCTGATGTGAACCACGAGACTCAGGTTGCTGTGTTGCAGGAACCGTCTGGGGCGGTGGGGTGGCTTCAGGGAGGAACGCAACTCATTAATCTGACCTCTTACTCTGTGATATGGACAATTCCTATTTTTAAACTTATGTGCTACACAACAATTGAGCACTTCCCAGATGGCGCTAGTGGTAAAGAACCCACCTGCCAATGCAGGAGACTTAAGAGACAAGGGTTCAATCCCTGGATAGGGAAGATCCCTTGAAGAAGGGAATGGCAACCCACTCCAGTATTCTTGCCTGGAGAATGCCATGGAGAGTCTGGTGGGCTACAGTCCATGGGGCTGCAAAGGGTTGATCACGACTGAAGCGACTTAGCACATACCCAAAACTGAAGTCACCTCACTAAAACCCCACCCCCAAAATGATTTACCCAGATATATTTTCTGAAAGTATAATTACTTGGTGGAGGGTAAGAACTCAAGTGCTGACAACGTATCACCAATTTTAAAAAAAGGCTGTACTGGTTTACATATACTCACTTCCACTTTAGATTAGCCATCAAATGCTGTACTCTTGCCCATGGTGTTACACAGATGCAGTCTGATAGACAGGCATCTGCTATGAACGGGTCCACTATGGCAGTATATCGTAGTATACGGTACAGTGCTTATGGCAGCCCTGGAGCCAGATCCTACAGGCCAAGGACTGTGCCCAACCCGAGGTGTTAATGATCACACAGCAACTTACCCCCAGCCCCCACCCCCAGGCCTGTACGTATCTGTAAAACACGTGTAACAAAGACTGCCCCCTTTATAGACTTGATTAGATGAACAATATATACACACACATTCANCCCTCTTCTCTACTGGGTGATGGGTAAGGAATCTTGTTCTCCTAAGCACATCAGACCAGTATTCCTCCTATCTTCAGTGGAGACACCTTCTCTCCGCCTTGTTATCAGCAGTCCAACCCTCCCTTGAGGGTTGAAACCATCTCTTACCTTTGGTTGGCGGGCCTGGGAATTGGCAGAGATTAGTGGTGTACACTGAGGTCTGAGTCTCTAATTGCCCACTGTCTGCTGATGTGAACCACGAGACTCAGGTTGCTGTGTTGCAGGAACCGTCTGGGGCGGTGGGGTGGCTTCAGGGAGGAACGCAACTCATTAATCTGACCTCTTACTCTGTGATATGGACAATTCCTATTTTTAAACTTATGTGCTACACAACAATTGAGCACTTCCCAGATGGTGCTAGTGGTAAAGAACCCACCTGCCAATGCAGGAGACTTAAGAGACAAGGGTTCAATCCCTGGATAGGGAAGATCCCTTGATGAAGGGAATGGCAACCCACTCCAGTATTCTTGCCTGGAGAATGCCATGGAGAGTCTGGTGGGCTACAGTCCATGGGGCTGCAAAGGGTTGATCACGACTGAAGCGACTTAGCACATACCCAAAACTGAAGTCACCTCACTAAAACCCCACCCCCAAAATGATTTACCCAGATATATTTTCTGAAAGTATAATTACTTGGTGGAGGGTAAGAACTCAAGTGCTGACAACGTATCACCAATTTTAAAAAAAGGCTGTACTGGTTTACATATACTCACTTCCACTTTAGATTAGCCATCAAATGCTGTACTCTTGCCCATGGTGTTACACAGATGCAGTCTGATAGACAGGCATCTGCTATGAACGGGTCCACTATGGCAGTATATCGTAGTATACGGTACAGTGCTTATGGCAGCCCTGGAGCCAGATCCTACAGGCCAAGGACTGTGCCCAACCCGAGGTGTTAATGATCACACAGCAACTTACCCCCAGCCCCCACCCCCAGGCCTGTACGTATCTGTAAAACACGTGTAACAAAGACTGCCCCCTTTATAGACTTGATTAGATGAACAATATATACACACACATTCAGAACAGCTCTACACTTGGAAAACACTGCTGTTTTCACTTGAAATTTTCAGTTACTACTAAAGTTTCAGTTTTTCATTGGTCTTTATCTTTGGTGAACTGTTTATCATATCCTTCCTTTCTTCTACTTGACTGAAGTACGTCACCATACCTCCTTACATTTCTACTTTTTAACTCACTTGGAATTTATGTTGGTACTAGGTTGGAGGCAATTCCACCCTCCTTATCCAAATAAATACGTGCTTGTAAAACTGACTTATGTACTCTTTTGAAATGCTCTCTCTCAATCACATAAACACCTTGGTTATTAGGTGTATTATCTGTAAGAAAACTCTTTTGTGTTTCTCCTTTACTCTCACACAATATGACCCCAGATGTATGGGTTTTTCACACCAGTTAGACACTGGCCAGGGCTCCTATGATTCTCATACTAACTACACTTAGCACAGACACCATGGGTTACAGGCTCAGTCCCACAAGACTGCCTCTCCCTACCCTAGCTCAGAGGCCAACTGTAAGGCCAGGTAGTCACCTGTACTTCCGAAGAGGTATAAATCAGGGCCTCTGTGACCCTCTTTGTGGTCCTGACAATTTGTTAGAATGGCTCACAAAATGCAAGGAAACACATTTTACCAATTTATTATATTAAAAGGATACGATAAAGGATACGGAAGAGACAGATGAGGACTCACATAGGGCAAAGTCTCCTGGATGAGTCCCAAGTGCAGGAGCTTGTGTCCCCTGGCTTGTGTGCCAGCTTCCTGGCACATGGATGTATGTATTCACAACCTGGAAGCTCTAAACTCCTTCATATTAGCATTTCTATGGAAGCTTCATGACATGGACAAGATTGATCCTTCAGTCTCTAGTCCCCTCCCCTCCCCTCCCCTGGAAGATGAGGTTGGGGCTGAAATTTCCAAACTTCTAAACATGGCTTTGTCTTTCTGAGGACTAGCTCCATCTTGAAGCTATTTGGGAATCTACCAAGAGCTGCTCCATTGGAACAGAAGGCACTCCCATCACAAAGGAAATGCCAAGGGATTTATAAACTTTGAGTCAGGAACTAGGCCGAAGACCAACTATTAGAACAAAAGATGCTCTTGGTGCTCTCCTATCACCTGGGAAATAACAGAGGTCTTAGAAGCTCTGTGCCAGGAACCAGGGACAGAGACTACTATTGCTGCACGTATTTTCTGTCATTTCACATTGTCCTGTTTTGTTTGGCTTGCTTTTAAGTCAATATGACACTAATCTGTGTTCCTTACCACTTTCCGATGAGCCCGTCATTCCTTGCTTTGCACTTTGGACCCACAGTGCTGTAAATTCTGCCCATCATGAATTCCAAGTTCTATAGACAGTATAGCTGTCAGAAGACTGGCTCCTCCCAAGAGCTGCCAAGAGCACCAGCAGTACGGCCATTCCTCACCTACCTCTGACAACCCTGTGGTTGGGCTCCGGGGGAGTATCTCACTGGGTCTTATCCCTCCTACTGCGGCGCTTCCGCCTCTGGGTACTTCTAAGTCTGCCACTGATGAGTAATTACACGGGGGTAGAGCTTTTCAGTTCCTACCCTACGTCGAGACAGGACACATGTACACCCATGGTTGATTCATGTCAATGTATGGCAAAAACTACTACAATACTGTAAAATAATTAGCCTCCAATTAAATAAATTTATTTAAAAAAATAGCCTCCAATTAAAATTTGTAAAAAAATGATGAGAAATGCAGATGTCACTGTGCCTTTTAAGATGGCCACTAGGCTAGGTGACAGTGGCAGAGCAGCGAGCCCGACGCTTCCATTTGAAGTGTTCTTGAAATGTCAAGAACACTAACTGCAAGCTCTGCACGCCAGTTAAGACCCTGGAGTCGACCCTGTGTGTGAAGGAGAGAGGGGGCTGCTTCCTTCCCTTTGGGCATCTCTTTGCCTACAGTCCCAGCTGCGGCACAACAGCCTGGTGCTCACTCATGGGGAGTGTACAAGACAGCTGCCAAGTGCCCGTGGCCATGGCAGGCAGACAGGCGCCAGACTGAAGGAGCTCGACAGGGCGACGTTTGGCTCCCCAGTGACTCTCATGCAGAGATTTCTATTTCAAAACCAACTCTGAAACCAGCTTTTGTAATAAAGGAAAAAGTCTTCTGAATGAGAACTTATTAGGAAGTGACATTTCCATAAAACATTCTTTCTGCTCCTTCTAGCTGACTGTCTACAACCAGCCTAGCCTACTCTGCCACAAAACCATCACATCTAACCCCAAAATAAGCACAGAAAGACCTTAACTTTTGACAATGTGGGGAGTTCTGTGCAGCATAAAAACGACACCTGCCTGCTACATCAGTAACAAATGGGGCATTTTCTAAGTGCTTTTAGCAAAACTAGACCAAAATACTAGCTAGAGACTTAGAAAACATCTCTGATTAGTGACACACTCAACAGAATTCCACTGCTTAGTAAAAGCAAGGAGTAAGCTTGAGATCTTCTACTCCAGCATGTTAGATAACACAGCAGCCTTTCCACTCAGTCTACTCAGACTGCAGAACTCTAGGTCTCGTCAGATCCATGCAAGGTAGCAAATGCGACAGAACAAAGATCCAAAACAGATGCAAAGGACTCATGGAAGATGTGAAGCCATCTTTTCTCATGGAAAAGATTATTCGCTTGGATGGCTGCTGGGGGCCTCTCCACAGACTGCGAGCCAGCCACTGCTGCACACAGGAAGCACCCTCACCTTGACTCTGGCTTCCTCCACGCAGTGCTAGAGAACAGGCTGCTGCTAAGTCGCTCCAGTCGTGTCCGACTCTGTGCGACCCCATAGATGGCAGCCCACCAGGCTCCCCCATCCCTGGGATTCTCTAGGCACGAATACTGGAGTGGGCTGCCATTTCCTTCTCCATGGCATCAGTAATCTGAATTCTTAAGATTTTGGAAACATGCTTATTAGTGACGGTAAGCAAGAGAATGATGCTAAAGCTGAAACTCCAGTACTCTGGCCACCTCATGCGAAGAGCTGACTCATTGGAAAAGACTCTGATGCTGGGAGGGATTGGGGGCAGGAGGAGAAGGGGACGATAGAGGATGAGATGGCTGGATGGCATCACTGACTTGATGGACGCGAGTCTGAGTGAACTCTGGAGTTGGTGATGGACAGGGAGGCCTGGCGTGCTGTGATTCATGGGGTCACAAAGAGTCAGACATGACTGAGCGACTGAACTGAAACAAGAGAAAGTAGGGGGAAAAAAGTGAAAGTCATTCAGTCATGTCTGACTCTTTGCAACCCCATGAACTGTAGCCTGCCATGCTCCTCTGTCCATGGAATTCTAATCCCTTTTCCAGGGGATCTTCCCAGCCCATGGATGGAACCCAGGTCTCCAGCACTGCAGGCTGATTCTTTACCATCTAAACAACAGAAGCACCTTGCAATTATTTTAGTCCAAGGAGAAACTTATCCCATAAAGTCCTATATTCTAGGAGTAACGTTTTGTTGGCTTGTGGAGAAGTAAACAATCCCTCTGCTCCAACATAATGCCTCTCCCTAAATATGAACTCTCATAGTCACTTATTTAGAAAAATATATCTTAAGAAAATATAATGAACAGTAATAACGAGATGTTAAAAGCATAAAGTTTTGAAAATGGTTTGGGATGGGCTAGCATCCTCTCCACAACAATCTCTGCAGCCACTACCAACTTGCTACCTCGACAGTAAGATGGTGTGGGCATATACAGGTTTATAACCTGATTCAGTTTTGTGTTTTTTTACGTATTCAACAGCTGATTTACCTCACTTGTTACATTCTGATTATAAAGCTAACAAGGTTGTGTGGTTTGTGTTTTTCCTTGTCAATAACGTCTAGACATCAGAGCAGGAGGTGGGAAATGTGCTCCATCTGAGAATAAACAGCAGTCATCAGGCTAGACCACAAGGGAAACAATTCCCTTCTCAGTTCATGCAAGGCCTGACTCCAAGGTCTATTAACTAATCAACCTGGGCAAGACCCTAATTCCAATCTGTGAACTGGGTATAATAGAGATAATACCAACCCAACAAGCCCCAAAGTTTGAACCATAAGATGGAAATGTTTATGAAGCATTTCACAAGCATGAATATAGTGAGGAAAAAAAAATCCCACAGTATAAAAGGAACAAGCNCCCAGCTGCGGCACAACAGCCTGGTGCTCACTCATGGGGAGTGTACAAGACAGCTGCCAAGTGCCCGTGGCCATGGCAGGCAGACAGGCGCCAGACTGAAGGAGCTCGACAGGGCGACGTTTGGCTCCCCAGTGACTCTCATGCAGAGATTTCTATTTCAAAACCAACTCTGAAACCAGCTTTTGTAATAAAGGAAAAAGTCTTCTGAATGAGAACTTATTAGGAAGTGACATTTCCATAAAACATTCTTTCTGCTCCTTCTAGCTGACTGTCTACAACCAGCCTAGCCTACTCTGCCACAAAACCATCACATCTAACCCCAAAATAAGCACAGAAAGACCTTAACTTTTGACAATGTGGGGAGTTCTGTGCAGCATAAAAACGACACCTGCCTGCTACATCAGTAACAAATGGGGCATTTTCTAAGTGCTTTTAGCAAAACTAGACCAAAATACTAGCTAGAGACTTAGAAAACATCTCTGATTAGTGACACACTGAACAGAATTCCACTGCTTAGTAAAAGCAAGGAGTAAGCTTGAGATCTTCTACTCCAGCATGTTAGATAACACAGCAGCCTTTCCACTCAGTCTACTCAGACTGCAGAACTCTAGGTCTCGTCAGATCCATGCAAGGTAGCAAATGCGACAGAACAAAGATCCAAAACAGATGCAAAGGACTCATGGAAGATGTGAAGCCATCTTTTCTCATGGAAAAGATTATTCGCTTGGATGGCTGCTGGGGGCCTCTCCACAGACTGCGAGCCAGCCACTGCTGCACACAGGAAGCACCCTCACCTTGACTCTGACTTCCTCCACGCAGTGCTAGAGAACAGGCTGCTGCTAAGTCGCTCCAGTCGTGTCCGACTCTGTGCGACCCCATAGATGGCAGCCCACCAGGCTCCCCCATCCCTGGGATTCTCTAGGCACGAATACTGGAGTGGGCTGCCATTTCCTTCTCCATGGCATCAGTAATCTGAATTCTTAAGATTTTGGAAACATGCTTATTAGTGACGGTAAGCAAGAGAATGATGCTAAAGCTGAAACTCCAGTACTCTGGCCACCTCATGCGAAGAGCTGACTCATTGGAAAAGACTCTGATGCTGGGAGGGATTGGGGGCAGGAGGAGAAGGGGACGATAGAGGATGAGATGGCTGGATGGCATCACTGACTTGATGGACGCGAGTCTGAGCGAACTCTGGAGTTGGTGATGGACAGGGAGGCCTGGCGTGCTGTGATTCATGGGGTCACAAAGAGTCAGACATGACTGAGCGACTGAACTGAAACAAGAGAAAGTAGGGGGAAAAAAGTGAAAGTCATTCAGTCATGTCTGACTCTTTGCAACCCCATGAACTGTAGCCTGCCATGCTCCTCTGTCCATGGAATTCTAATCCCTTTTCCAGGGGATCTTCCCAGCCCATGGATGGAACCCAGGTCTCCAGCACTGCAGGCTGATTCTTTACCATCTAAACAACAGAAGCACCTTGCAATTATTTTAGTCCAAGGAGAAACTTATCCCATAAAGTCCTATATTCTAGGAGTAACGTTTTGTTGGCTTGTGGAGAAGTAAACAATCCCTCTGCTCCAACATAATGCCTCTCCCTAAATATGAACTCTCATAGTCACTTATTTAGAAAAATATATCTTAAGAAAATATAATGAACAGTAATAACGAGATGTTAAAAGCATAAAGTTTTGAAAATGGCTTGGGATGGGCTAGCTTCCTCTCCACAACAATCTCTGCAGCCACTACCAACTTGCTACCTAGACAGTAAGATGGTGTGGGCATATACAGGTTTATAACCTGATTCAGTTTTGTGTTTTTTTACGTATTCAACAGCTGATTTACCTCACTTGTTACATTCTGATTATAAAGCTAACAAGGTTGTGTGGTTTGTGTTTTTCCTTGTCAATAACGTCTAGACATCAGAGCAGGAGGTGGGAAATGTGCTCCATCTGAGAATAAACAGCAGTCATCAGGCTAGACCACAAGGGAAACAATTCCCTTCTCAGTTCATGCAAGGCCTGACTCCAAGGTCTATTAACTAATCAACCTGGGCAAGACCCTAATTCCAATCTGTGAACTGGGTATAATAGAGATAATACCAACCCAACAAGCCCCAAAGTTTGAACCATAAGATGGAAATGTTTATGAAGCATTTCACAAGCATGAATATAGTGAGGAAAAAAAAATCCCACAGTATAAAAGGAACAAGCCACAGACCTCAACTATAACATCCACTCAAACACGAGAGACAAATAAAAATCCGTCATAATGGTAAGGAAGTTAACTTACAAAAGTACATTTTCCAGTTTGTATGAAAATGGTTTAATAACAATGAAACTTTAAAAAGTGGTAATATTCACAAAGTGTATTGGTTAAAGACTATTTTTTCCAACCATGGCAAATAGTATGCAGACACGTTTATCAATGCAAAGCTTTTGGTCCCTCTACCATGTACTATGAATTCTACTTACTATTCACTATGAAACACGATACAGTCAGAGGCTTTTTTGGCAGACATATCACATGCATCAATATGTAAAATTCACAGCATTTTCTCTCTTAAACTTACCTGACTGAAGGCATCTGATCAAAATGCAAAAATGAACAATTTTTATAAATAGTTCAGCATTATCAATGTCTAGAAGGTAACAAAAGTACAAAGATAAAGCTTTTTGGAAATTAAAACAAATAAATTTTACATTCTATTAAATCATCAAATATAATCACTGGGGTATACTTTTATTGGCAAAAAATAATAATATCAATGATAAAGAAAAACGGAAAAAAGAAAATGCGCCTCAGACCAGAATACCATAACAAAAGTTTTGTGGAAGCTGCATTTTATTTGAAAATCCACCCATTTTTGCTAACATACATTTTAATATTGTAAACAAAAATAGAATCTGCAGAGACAATGCAACAAGTATGCCTAAACTCATGTACAGAATTGCTTTCCTACAACAAACTGTCCTTCTTAAGGCCCCTCTCAACCCAAATGTTAAGATGTATTTACACAAAGCACCGATCAACAGTGCAGTTTAATTCTTTGTTAACTAAACTCTTGGCTAGACATTAATTTTAAAGATACTATTTCCCCTTATTTAAAAGGTACATGATCATAACATGGCATGAGCCAAATGAAAGGTTCAAGGATTTTGTCCCCTCCCCTCCCCCCGTAACACCTCCTAGAGTTTTACTGAAAAGAAGGAAAGTCTTGAAGTGAAAGCAATTCCTCACATTCATTTTGGAAAGGCCCTAATGTCAAATGGAAAATAATGACATGCCAAGCACAAAGCAGTAAAGTTCCTTCCCAATGCACTAATGCTGAATTTAAAATGTAGTGCTTTTCCTAGTTCAGTGAACTGTTCCCTTGCAAAATCCTAGGCACAGAATTGACTATAAGGATTAATGCATTATAATGCTTCCCTAAATCCCATAGAGACTGAGAATTCTTAAGCAATTCAGACCTATGGACTTGCCTTAAAATATTTAGTGCTCTGTATGTCAGCTGAGAAGCATTCTGAATCAGATTCATTCTTATGGATAACAATCACACATACCGTGTACATCCAT
Source organism: Raphicerus campestris (assembly GCA_006410735.1). NCBI lineage: Eukaryota > Metazoa > Chordata > Mammalia > Artiodactyla > Bovidae > Raphicerus > Raphicerus campestris. Next base: position 305,210 of record SJYW01014881.1, on the reverse strand, counting down.
ACTCATTTTCATAAGGAGGTTTGATACAATATTAATGTTACGTAAATTGATAATCATAAATAAATACAAATACTTAAGGAATGTCTACTGCAAACTGAATATATAATTTTTTTTAAAAAAAGAAAAGTTAATTTTAGTTACTGTTTCTGTATCTGTGAGGACTGGAGAAAAGAAAGATACTGCATAATGAAGAATTATGATTTGATCCCCCCAAAAGAGTCCTGGTGCATTAGCGTAAAGGACACAGCTCTTCTCTCCAGGCAGCTTTTCCAAATACAAATTTCACACTTTCCAAATAAGGGCTTTTCTTGGTAGGTTACTGATTATGGGTATTAATAGGAGTTGAAAGAACTGAAGGGTTAGTCACCAAAAAGACAGCTCTTAGTCTGAAATCATGGCAATTCTTGGCTTTATAAACTGTATTGATACGTTCTCCTATAGACTAGTCCCAGTTTCCTTCATGGGCCTTTACTGGGTTACTGTAGCATTCTAATGGAAGAAGAGAGTTTAAGAGACAGCAGTTTGGATTTTGCTGGAAGTAAGTATTTGCCGCTTGAGCACTTGTCTTTTTGGAATAATTCCATTCTCTTCCATCTAGTTACATAAACTGTATCTGGAAAAAAAAAAAGTGTGCGTTAATTCACTGCATTAAGAGATACCTTCTCATAAGTGAAAATGCTTTGTGCCTTTTACCATTCAACTTGCCTGGAAGTGTTCATAGCATGCTTATCACAAACCCTGATTACAAAACAAAGTCAGTGTTATCAGCTTATCATGAGTCAGAACTCAGTATCTGAAGCAAAATTACAGGGCCTTCCAAGTTTCTAACTACTAAAAACCAAGGGGTATAGAAAGAAAGAAGATGAATGAACAATTTTTCTGTGACAAGTTCAGAAAATCTCTCCATAAACACAAATATTTCACATAAAAAACTCATTTAGGCAACAAGCAAAATTTGAAATTTTACTTCTAAACATTATACCAAAATTAGAGATAATTAAGGGAACAGTATGATGTTTGCTAAAAATTTCTTTACTAATATAAATCAAAATCTGAAAGATCTACTTTCTATTCACTCAAGTTCTTCACTCATAATATCCTTTAAACTGCTCATCCAAAGAAATTACTGGAATAGATACGCTAGTGAACTGTTGTCAAATCAGAAGAGTACAAACTCTCAAAGATCCACAAGGTATATCTATACTGGGGACTCCAGCATCAAAGAAGAAAAATGACACTGCTTTCCAGGAAAAGAAGTGGTATGGATTAAAAGCAGAATCTTTCTATCAAAAAGGGTATTACGTATTCACTTGCCCTTACCTTAGCAAAATAATAAGCTGGTTTGGGGGGAAGGGGGAAAATATTACCATTTTAAAGTGAATAAGCATATATAAAAAAAATAACTCTTTAAAGAAACTGTTAAAAATGAATTCTTCACAATGAATCCTGGTCATTACATTAAAACTACAGATGCTCCTTATTAAGCCTGAATCCAATGTATAAAACTGCTGTTGTTCTCTATAAATCTTTTAGACTGAATACAAACACCCAGTTTTTAATGGGTGGTGTTTGATCTCATCCATCTGCTGTGAGCAGTGGATGCTTATATGTACACATGTAAGACGGTCTTTTGGTTTCACACCTTAGAACAATGTTAAAGACATTTTCCAAAAGCAGTCTGTCCTCATGCCCTATTTGGATCTATTACTCTTCACCGCAAGAACA
>SJYW01014881.1:261901-303316 GCA_006410735.1 Raphicerus campestris | reverse complement strand
CTTGAGCACTTGTCTTTTTGGAATAATTCCATTCTCTTCCATCTAGTTACATAAACTGTATCTGGAAAAAAAAAAAAGTGTGCGTTAATTCACTGCATTAAGAGATACCTTCTCATAAGTGAAAATGCTTTGTGCCTTTTACCATTCAACTTGCCTGGAAGTGTTCATAGCATGCTTATCACAAACCCTGATTACAAAACAAAGTCAGTGTTATCAGCTTATCATGAGTCAGAACTCAGTATCTGAAGCAAAATTACAGGGCCTTCCAAGTTTCTAACTACTAAAAACCAAGGGGTATAGAAAGAAAGAAGATGAATGAACAATTTTTCCGTGACAAGTTCAGAAAATCTCTCCATAAACACAAATATTTCACATAAAAAACTCATTTAGGCAACAAGCAAAATTTGAAATTTTACTTCTAAACATTATACCAAAATTAGAGATAATTAAGGGAACAGTATGATGTTTGCTAAAAATTTCTTTACTAATATAAATCAAAATCTGAAAGATCTACTTTCTATTCACTCAAGTTCTTCACTCATAATATCCTTTAAACTGCTCATCCAAAGAAATTACTGGAATAGATACGCTAGTGAACTGTTGTCAAATCAGAAGAGTACAAACTCTCAAAGATCCACAAGGTATATCTATACTGGGGACTCCAGCATCAAAGAAGAAAAATGACACTGCTTTCCAGGAAAAGAAGTGGTATGGATTAAAAGCAGAATCTTTCTATCAAAAAGGGTATTACGTATTCACTTGCCCTTACCTTAGCAAAATAATAAGCTGGTTTGGGGGGAAGGGGGAAAATATTACCATTTTAAAGTGAATAAGCATATATAAAAAAAATAACTCTTTAAAGAAACTGTTAAAAATGAATTCTTCACAATGAATCCTGGTCATTACATTAAAACTACAGATGCTCCTTATTAAGCCTGAATCCAATGTATAAAACTGCTGTTGTTCTCTATAAATCTTTTAGACTGAATACAAACACCCAGTTTTTAATGGGTGGTGTTTGATCTCATCCATCTGCTGTGAGCAGTGGATGCTTATATGTACACATGTAAGACGGTCTTTTGGTTTCACACCTTAGAACAATGTTAAAGACATTTTCCAAAAGCAGTCTGTCCTCATGCCCTATTTGGATCTATTACTCTTCACCGCAAGAACAGAGGAAGAGGAAGAGGGGGAACCTAGAGTCCTTTAGAAACAAAAGAGAAGAGCCATTTGTGCTTAATGTTTGGTAATTTTTAAAAGTTATTTCAGTCCCCGTCTCCCCCAACAAGCAGCAATACCTAAAGTGATTTATAAGAAATCCTCCAAAGAGAGCTCTGCAAAAGGGTCCTTTCCTGAAGCTCTGTGAGGACTGTGACTGGAGGGGCTGGAGGCTGCCGACAGCTGGGGGAAAGAGACAGAGAGAGGGAAAGAAAAAAGATCTCAGAACGACAGAACATGAAGGCAGAAAATGTAATGAAAGAGGAGGTGGTTTTTGCTTGTTATCTTTAATAAATATATAATGGCAGCCTGTGCAGAAAGCAGAATCATTAAAACAAAAGTTTCAGTCACATGTCAAGTTAAAGGGTATCCAATGGCATGTGCTTTTCAGAAAACAAATTGTTTCTGAATTCCAAAGGAATAGTCTTTTACCCAAAAAGGTCAAAATGAGCTGACCCATGGTTAAGACTTTTTTATTATATGTGTGAGTGAGAGTGGGGAAGAAGGGAGCCACAGTACAATTGTGAGCTGGAGATGGCAGCTTCTGGGGTGGAGGCTGTCTGTCAAATGATGTGGAAAATCTGACCTCTGTCCAGACCCAACACATCTAGCTGCAATACCCTTTCCCTCCTTCCTCATCAGAGGTGCAAAGTCCCATCCTCGCTGTTCACACTTTGGACAAGGAGTTGTCTCCTGCTTGTTTATATGGAGAAGCTGCAGCTGATGCTTTTATACTCCAGAGGCAGAAATGAGCTCAGAGGTTATCTACCATAGTTGAACTACCCACATACTGCCCTGAATACAGGGAATACTTAAGATCCTTGATTCAGCTTCCTGTTAGAATACATTTACTTGATTCTTGGAATTTGCTCTTATTGTTTAAACATACAGTAAGGCAAATAGACTGCTGAAATCAATAAAATATTTTTAGTATTTCCTCGAGTAAAGACAACTCCTGAAGTACCATCCGTATCTCCTTCATCAAGTCTACTTGAAGAGTACTTTAAACCAAATATGAAGCTATTATTTTTTCTCTCTTTAATTGCTAACTCATGTCCTACTCTTGTGACCCCATGGACTGTAGTCTGCCAGGCTCCTCTGTCCATGGGATTCTCTAGGCAAGAATATTTTGGAACAAACTTTTAATTTTTTTCCTTCACCTTGATTAGATTGCAGAGGCACACAGCACTGGAATGTTCAACTGAGCATTAAATCAGAGCTAAGCAGAAACAGTTTCAATTCATACCTCAACATTTGAATTCATGTAAAGGATTTCAAGGCTCAAAATCTGTCTTTGCTGGCTCAAAGTGATCCCATTTCTGCCTTTTTTTATAAAAGCTCCACAGAGCATGAATAGCCAGTGAATTTTCAACAAATATTAATATTACACCTCAAGCATATGAAATTTGTTGTTCTGGGTGCCAAGATTAATTTACAGGTTTAGAAATCATTCTCAGTTATATTAGTGAAGGAAAGTGAAGTTGCTTAGTCATGTGTGACTCTTTCAGATCCCATGGACTGCNCTGCTGTGAGCAGTGGATGCTTATATGTACACATGTAAGACGGTCTTTTGGTTTCACACCTTAGAACAATGTTAAAGACATTTTCCAAAAGCAGTCTGTCCTCATGCCCTATTTGGATCTATTACTCTTCACCGCAAGAACAGAGGAAGAGGAAGAGGGGGAACCTAGAGTCCTTTAGAAACAAAAGAGAAGAGCCATTTGTGCTTAATGTTTGGTAATTTTTAAAAGTTATTTCAGTCCCCGTCTCCCCCAACAAGCAGCAATACCTAAAGTGATTTATAAGAAATCCTCCAAAGAGAGCTCTGCAAAAGGGTCCTTTCCTGAAGCTCTGTGAGGACTGTGACTGGAGGGGCTGGAGGCTGCCGACAGCTGGGGGAAAGAGACAGAGAGAGGGAAAGAAAAAAGATCTCAGAACGACAGAACATGAAGGCAGAAAATGTAATGAAAGAGGAGGTGGTTTTTGCTTGTTATCTTTAATAAATATATAATGGCAGCCTGTGCAGAAAGCAGAATCATTAAAACAAAAGTTTCAGTCACATGTCAAGTTAAAGGGTATCCAATGGCATGTGCTTTTCAGAAAACAAATTGTTTCTGAATTCCAAAGGAATAGTCTTTTACCCAAAAAGGTCAAAATGAGCTGACCCATGGTTAAGACTTTTTTATTATATGTGTGAGTGAGAGTGGGGAAGAAGGGAGCCACAGTACAATTGTGAGCTGGAGATGGCAGCTTCTGGGGTGGAGGCTGTCTGTCAAATGATGTGGAAAATCTGACCTCTGTCCAGACCCAACACATCTAGCTGCAATACCCTTTCCCTCCTTCCTCATCAGAGGTGCAAAGTCCCATCCTCGCTGTTCACACTTTGGACAAGGAGTTGTCTCCTGCTTGTTTATATGGAGAAGCTGCAGCTGATGCTTTTATACTCCAGAGGCAGAAATGAGCTCAGAGGTTATCTACCATAGTTGAACTACCCACATACTGCCCTGAATACAGGGAATACTTAAGATCCTTGATTCAGCTTCCTGTTAGAATACATTTACTTGATTCTTGGAATTTGCTCTTATTGTTTAAACATACAGTAAGGCAAATAGACTGCTGAAATCAATAAAATATTTTTAGTATTTCCTCGAGTAAAGACAACTCCTGAAGTACCATCCGTATCTCCTTCATCAAGTCTACTTGAAGAGTACTTTAAACCAAATATGAAGCTATTATTTTTTCTCTCTTTAATTGCTAACTCATGTCCTACTCTTGTGACCCCATGGACTGTAGTCTGCCAGGCTCCTCTGTCCATGGGATTCTCTAGGCAAGAATATTTTGGAACAAACTTTTAATTTTTTTCCTTCACCTTGATTAGATTGCAGAGGCACACAGCACTGGAATGTTCAACTGAGCATTAAATCAGAGCTAAGTAGAAACAGTTTCAATTCATACCTCAACATTTGAATTCATGTAAAGGATTTCAAGGCTCAAAATCTGTCTTTGCTGGCTCAAAGTGATCCCATTTCTGCCTTTTTTTATAAAAGCTCCACAGAGCATGAATAGCCAGTGAATTTTCAACAAATATTAATATTACACCTCAAGCATATGAAATTTGTTGTTCTGGGTGCCAAGATTAATTTACAGGTTTAGAAATCATTCTCAGTTATATTAGTGAAGGAAAGTGAAGTTGCTTAGTCATGTGTGACTCTTTCAGATCCCATGGACTGCAGTCTACCAGGCTTCTCTGTCTATGGGATTTTCCAGGCAAGAGTACTGGAGTGGGTTGCCATTTCCTTCTCCAGGGGATCTTCCTGACCCAAGGATCAAACCCAGGTCTCCTGCATTGCAGGCAGACGGTTTACCCTCTAAGCCACCAGGGAAGCCCAGTTATATTAGTGGTTGAGTCATTTTCTTAATCCAGATCTTGTTCTTAGAAATAAATGTTCAAAGACAATGGGAAGAGACAACAGAAAAGTTGGAATTTACACAAGCAGCTATGGACAGCAAGACAGTAGGTCTGGGTTTGGAGAGTCAAGTATCATCCAGGCAGAGAAGCTTAATTGGAAAGACGCTTCTCCTCTACCTTTCATACCAACCAGGATGACCATTCAGAAGCAAAATTATTTTAAGTAATCACTGAGCTGGGAGTTAAGATTAACTGGGTTTTTCTCCAAAACACGTTTTCTTTTTCATTTGATGTTAAAACAAAAGTCCCTGCTTACTGCAGAACACCAATCATCCAAAATCTACAGTCCTGTATGAAAGCCTCTCCCTAAAACATATTCTTGTATCACATTTTCATAAGGGCAGCAGTCTGAGAGGAAAATGCACTGTGAAGAATATGGGGAAATGGAACATCAGAATTCTTTTCTTTTCCATATGTGAGCACACTGCTAGAGAAAAGTCCTAGAGGCTTAATAATAATGTTGAAGACCATCAATTTTCCTTGGGGGGAAAACTGCTAGTTTCTAACATTTCTACTATTTGTTAAATTGGCAAAATAAACACATACATAAGTCTTCAACACCTATTTAAAAATCACGTAGCTACATTAAAACTTGAGAAAATAAGACTCAGCAGCCCCGCGGTTCAGTTGCATTTCAGCAACATCGATCTCAAGCAGATGGAACATCAGCCCAGACTGGACAGGCTGCCTGCACACGGTGCCAAGGGCTGAGCCGCGCAGCAGTCCTTCACCGCCTGTCCAGGACACTCACATCATGCACTGCTGAGAAAGGAGTCAGGTAAGAGAGCAAGTAAGGCAACTGAAGGGAAGGAAATACGCTGCAAGAGCCCAGTCACTGCTCAAGGAAAGAAGGAGGAATGGAGTGTATCAAAGGGCAACAGGATCCTGGTGGCTGAGAACCAGCAGGATTTAAGGAACCTGAGAAAGTCACCCCAAACTACAAGGGTTAGCTCTCCTTTACTTATCATTCTTGAGAGTATGTTAAAGAATATGTAGGGCTGCTACGTACTGGAGAGGGTTCAGGATGGGGAACATATGTACACTCGTGGTGGATTCATGTCAATGTATGGCAAAACCATATATTGGTTTTGTAAAGCAATTAGCCTCCAAAAAATAAATATTTTTTTAAAAAATTTAGAAAAATCCAATGATCTTGTTAACTGCAAAATCACTATTTTACAAGGTAGCAATAAGACAAATTGTAACTGACCACTTCAGTCATATTCTACTACAAATATGGCAACACAAACACACATCCAAACAAAAGAAAGACTTTCACGTATTTATTTCAGTAACATTCTCTATACCACACAGAGCTAAAAAAAAAAAGCCACCAGTTTGTTCAAATTAAATTGACCTATCCCACAACTAAATATACCATTTAAACAAATGGTCAGTCTCACTAGTCTAAAACAGACGTACTTAAGTTTTTTCTCACTTTTTATGAAAATGAAATACTGAGCAATGAAAGAAGAGCTGAATATAAATAAAAATACTAAAATGTACAGGTAATTGATGATGGCAACTCAGGTGACATTCCTTCACCCCCTTTCTCCACCTGAATCAACCTTTATAAAAATGCTGCAATTACTTAGATTTTTTTTTCCTTTTTGGCTGTAGTGTGTGTTTAGCATAGTAAAGACAACAGTACAGAAATCATAAGTTAACTTCAGAAAAAGCAAATATTCCAATAAAGGAATTTTTAAAAATAGAGTTCTATCAATAAAGATCATAAAATAAAAATGGTTACTACTCCTTCACTTTACAACATTCAACACCAAAGAAAGAAAAGTTCATGTCAGAACAAGAAAATAGCATCAGTCTCAGAAAGTGAGCCTAGTGCAACTGAAACTTTATAGGAGAATAAAGGACTAGGCATTTTAGGACAAACTTCTTGAAATACATACTGGCTGTGTTTAAAATTCTTAGAGAAGGAGCAACTCTGCCACATCTTTACATCTGAATTTGAATCCAAAAGCCTGGATATCAAATAGCAACACTGTAAAGACTCATTTTGTCTTTGCTCAAGAGGCAAGTTAGGAGAAAAATGGGTGTACTTCTTTTGCCAAGGATGAGAGCACAGTTTTATGGAAAGATGGAGATGAATCTAATCCTGGGGTTAGGGGTTAAGAAAGACCCAATACCCAAACCTCCCTTAACAGCTGCCTTGAGGACTGAAATATACAAAAAGCACCCAGCTCACTGAGTGGCATATATTAGTCTCTCAAATATTAGTTCAAACTTCCTTACCCCCTACAATCAAATGCTCATCTAATTTTATATAACAGGATCAGCTTGAATCTCACTGAGTCTGCACTGCTCTTTTAAGAGTTTTTATTTTACCATCAACCAGTCACTTGTGCTTCCTTATTACACTCACCTTCAGGCTCCTCAAATGTACAGAAACATTAAGAATAAGAAATATATTTTGTCTCTAGTTCAGCAAGTAGCAGTGACTTACACACAGTAAATACATTCTATAATATGTTAAAGTTAAAAATGCAAAACTTACATTTTAAAGTAAAACTAAATAAAATTTACACATTCTATAACATGCTAAGTTAAAATGATTTTTGGTGATAAAAAAAGCTCTGTATAAAAATGATCACCAAAGTGGGGTATTAGAAGAAAATATTAGAACTTCCCTATTTTTACCCTCTTAAAATGTCTATTTCTCCATGTTTTTAATGTACATAACATTGCTATAAGAATAAAGAAGTATAAATATACTGAGGGTACGTGCTTAAAGACTACTTTCCTGATACTGCTGTGTAATCAAAACATTTTTGAAACCTCAGTCCTACTTAATATGATTTCACCGAGACATTACCTACAAAACTAAGCCACAGAAAGATATGCTGATTTTGTATGTTACTGAATCCAGATGAGTAAGACATAAACATACAGTATTGCACTGCAATATTTTATACTAAAGACAATGCTCTTCTCAGCTGCCTCTGAGAAGTATGGCTACAAAGAGAAGACTTCTCTATTGCATAAGGTAAAGGGCCTGTCCTGGAGGTTGAGTCAAATACCTTTGATAACTGTTTCCTGGGTTTATGTTCAACACAACCGCATCACGGGCTTCTGCCCATCAGTAACACCAAAAAGTAATGCCAACATTACTCCTGTCGCCTTCAAAGCACTACTCATCTTGTTTTTAGGGGCACAAAACAGTGACCTAAGAGGATTTCTCTTTAAATGTATGTTGTTTCTAAACCTCTTTACATAGGAGAAATGTTATTGCAAAACGGCATCTGAGACATCTTAAAATCATGGCAACATAAATTGACAAAAAATTAAAGAAAACCAAACTGCAGAGGGAAATGGATCACAAGACTTCTTAAACTCATGGAAGGAAATATTAACTGCTAAAGCTAAAAATAAACATTTCCATATATAAGAAGTGTTTCCAGGGTAAGAGAAGTCTGTTTAAAGTTCAATTTGATGGATGGAAATCCTGAAAGCTGGCTCAGGTTATGTGAATAAAATGTCCACGGCTCATTCTATAAGACTTTAACTTCTTATCCCTTGAAAACCAAAGAAAATGAAAAGCTTAGGTTTATGTTAACTGGTATATAAGGAGACAAAATAGTAATTATACCTAAAATGTACCGCTTATTTGCTGTTTATTGAAAATATGGCACTTTTCTTCAGTCAAAAAATCTTTCAAACTGTGTTCCATATATGAGCCTGAGGCTATTACCTGATTTATCTACTAGGCTTTAATTTAAAATATCTAAGGAGAAAGCTCCTTAGACTTGGAAATTTTCACAAAAGGTTTGCTACCCCCACCAAAAAGGCGAGGAAGGGGGCTTATAAACTATACTAAATTGGACTAAATAAAAATTTTAAAATAAAATCAAGTTTGGTAGTTTATGGTAACACTAGTTCCACAAACGCTAAAATACATAAGGTAAAATCATCATTTTACAGATAAAGAAACTGAGGCTCATCAAATTTTCAAGAGCAACTTTCTCTGAAACACCTGGTTAGTGGGGAGTCAAGCTGATGAATCTGTTGAATTATTCTCCCACTGCTGCTGCTGCTAAGTCGCTTCAGTCGCGTCCGACTCTGTGCGACCCCATAGACTGCAGCCCACCAGGCACCCCCGTCCCTGGGATTCTCCAGGCAAGAACACTGGAGTGGGTTGCCATGTCCTTCTCCAATGCATGAAAGTGAAAAGTCAAAGTGAAGTCGCTAAAGTCATGTTCGATTCTTAGCGACCCCATGGACTGCAGCCTACCAGGCTCCTCCGTCCATGGGATTTTCCAGGCAAGAGTACCAGAGTGGGGTGCCATTGCCTTCTCCAAAAGGCATCAATATGTTGAAGTCCTGACCCCTATGAATGATTCTATGAAAGTGACCTACTTGGAAATAAGGTCTCTGCAGATATAATCAAGTAATGATGGGGTCGTTAGGGTAGGTCCTAATCCAATGACTGATTCTTTCTACAAGGGAAATGCCACGTGAAGACAGAGACACAAGGAGAGCGGCCACATGTGAGAGGCAGGATGACTTGGGCTGCTAAAAGCTGGAAGAGGCAAGGAAGGGTCCTCCTCTAGAGAATTAGGGAGAAGCATGACCTGCTGACACCCTATTACTGGACTGTAAGCCTCTAGGACTGCGAGAGATAAAATTCCTGCTGTTTGAAGCCATCAACTTTACAGTTCACTGTTATGGCAGCCCTAAGACACCAACAACAGCCTCGAAGCAGTCCCAGTTCCCAGAGCAGTCTGACTGCTTCCTCTCTAAGACTTGCTATCTCTATTAATCTCCACTCAGCTAGAATCTATCGCTATATTTAATATACAGAAAAAAGCTTAAGATTAGAAAGGTATTTTTAAAAAGGATTTCTCTAGTCTATGTTAGTCAATACACAGTGTGCGCCTTCTATATTCACAGTGCTGTACAGTCACTGATGTTCATCATGAAGACTTTGTAGAACCTCACAGTCACCCAAGATTTTATGAGTATGTTCCAGTTTTGTTGAAAACAAGAATTAGATTTCCATCTTTTAGGGAAAAAAAAAATGTCCTCGGCAAAAATCCAGTGAAAAGGCCTGGTTCTACATGTTGTCTTATTAATGATAATGGTCAGCAGATGGGACTCCTCCAATTTTTGTTTTGACTGATTCAGGTAGGCCCAGGGGACTACAGAAACAGTCTCACCAATGGTACTAAATCCCAATTTCCAAAGTAAATCCCCACCGTGGGATTTTATACTAAGCAAGGATGAATGACCACAACACACTGCTAACGAGGCAAAAGGCTCCACAGAAATGCAGCTGGGCAGATCAGCTGACAGAGAGGCACTGCCAACACCCACAATTAACACACCAAGAAAGTTAAAAACACACACACACACACACACATACACAAAACGTAAAGCCTAAAAGCAAAGAGAGCTATTAGTTCTCACACACAAGAAAGTCATTAAAAAGGCCATTTTTGGGGGGTGAGACTTAAATTATTCCAATAGCCAAAGCTAACAGTACTTCCATTTAGGTCAGTAAAAGGCACTCACAACTAGCCACTGTGTCCTTTCAGACACTCAACTGATGTCATACTTTCTTAGATCTGGCAGATACAAACAAAAACACAGCAGGCATTTTACATCTTATCCATACCCTATATTAAAAAAACCCTCAAAGCCTCCCAATACCAATCAGGAAAACAATAAAACTTTTAATGTGCTTATTTTAAAAATTAGATCCGCAAATATAATCTGTTTTTGGAAAACAGATTGATAAGGGGATCAGTATGAGATTCTCATATAAAAAAGTGTTAAGAACATAAATACAATGCACCCCTCACCAAATCTTCAACAGCTCAACTGTTTTATGAACATTCATTACGAGATTGTTACTTCACATTGCTAGTCACTAGTGAAGTCGCTCAGTTGTGTCCGACTCTTTGCGACCCCATGGACTATAGCCTACCAAGCTCCTCTGTCCATGGGATTTTCCAGGCAATAGTACTGGAGTGGGTTGCCATTTCCTTCTCCAGGGGATCTTCCTGACCCAGGGATCAAACCTGGGTCTCTTACATTGTAGACAGATGCTTTACCGTCTGAGCCACCAGGGAACTTAAAAAAAAAGAAGAAGAAAGCAAAACCGGGCTAACTGTCTTCATGCTTAGTAACATAACTGCTACATTACTGCAACGTAGAACGAGTTTACAAACTATAAACTGGTAATGTACATTTCAATTTATATACCAGTATGTACCGTGTTTATATAAAGCACAAGCAAGAGAGGGCAGTAAGAGTCCCCATTCTTCCCAAGTTAATAAACACACTAGTAACTGGTAACAGGAAATAAAATAGTGTGAGGAAGCATGGAAGAGAAGAAAAAAAAGCATTAGCCATATGGTTCTAGTATTCTCCATACAGTCAAACATACATATGCACTCATGTAGAGCATTAAAAAAAAAAAAAAAAGCTACATTAGTCATGAAACAGAACATCTTTAAGCTGCGTGACAATATTTTTAAAAATATAGAATTAGCACAAAATGTGAACAGAACAGAGTAAGTGTATAGGTCTATAGGAACATTAGAGTATGGTAGGTAAGAGACCAGGAACTACAAGCTACATCTTTAGTAAGTAATAGCTCCCAAAAGAAGTATGTCAAGAAACAGGAAGACTTCTGACAACAGTAGGAGAACTGGGATTTGATTAAAAGATTCTATTTCGATGGGATTTCGCTTGTATTTATAAACTATTATTTATTTTATACTGTATAAAGAGACCAACATCTTTGCCTCAAATAATTTTTATTGAAACAAAGAAAGCATAGCAATGAGAGAACAAAAAAAAGGTTTAAATTAAACATTAAGAAAAGTTACTTTGTTTACTGCTACCACTGAACGGCCAAAGTTAATAAAAGAAACTNCTCTGAAACACCTGGTTAGTGGGGAGTCGAGCTGATGAATCTGTTGAACTATCCTCCCACTGCTGCTGCTGCTAAGTCGCTTCAGTCGTGAAACTGAGGCTCATCAAATTTTCAAGAGCAACTTTCTCTGAAACACCTGGTTAGTGGGGAGTCAAGCTGATGAATCTGTTGAATTATTCTCCCACTGCTGCTGCTGCTAAGTCGCTTCAGTCGCGTCCGACTCTGTGCGACCCCATAGACTGCAGCCCACCAGGCACCCCCGTCCCTGGGATTCTCCAGGCAAGAACACTGGAGTGGGTTGCCATGTCCTTCTCCAATGCATGAAAGTGAAAAGTCAAAGTGAAGTCGCTAAAGTCATGTTCGATTCTTAGCGACCCCATGGACTGCAGCCTACCAGGCTCCTCCGTCCATGGGATTTTCCAGGCAAGAGTACCAGAGTGGGGTGCCATTGCCTTCTCCAAAAGGCATCAATATGTTGAAGTCCTGACCCCTATGAATGATTCTATGAAAGTGACCTACTTGGAAATAAGGTCTCTGCAGATATAATCAAGTAATGATGGGGTCGTTAGGGTAGGTCCTAATCCAATGACTGATTCTTTCTACAAGGGAAATGCCACGTGAAGACAGAGACACAAGGAGAGCGGCCACATGTGAGAGGCAGGATGACTTGGGCTGCTAAAAGCTGGAAGAGGCAAGGAAGGGTCCTCCTCTAGAGAATTAGGGAGAAGCATGACCTGCTGACACCCTATTACTGGACTGTAAGCCTCTAGGACTGCGAGAGATAAAATTCCTGCTGTTTGAAGCCATCAACTTTACAGTTCACTGTTATGGCAGCCCTAAGACACCAACAACAGCCTCGAAGCAGTCCCAGTTCCCAGAGCAGTCTGACTGCTTCCTCTCTAAGACTTGCTATCTCTATTAATCTCCACTCAGCTAGAATCTATCGCTATATTTAATATACAGAAAAAAGCTTAAGATTAGAAAGGTATTTTTAAAAAGGATTTCTCTAGTCTATGTTAGTCAATACACAGTGTGCGCCTTCTATATTCACAGTGCTGTACAGTCACTGATGTTCATCATGAAGACTTTGTAGAACCTCACAGTCACCCAAGATTTTATGAGTATGTTCCAGTTTTGTTGAAAACAAGAATTAGATTTCCATCTTTTAGGGAAAAAAAAAATGTCCTCGGCAAAAATCCAGTGAAAAGGCCTGGTTCTACATGTTGTCTTATTAATGATAATGGTCAGCAGATGGGACTCCTCCAATTTTTGTTTTGACTGATTCAGGTAGGCCCAGGGGACTACAGAAACAGTCTCACCAATGGTACTAAATCCCAATTTCCAAAGTAAATCCCCACCGTGGGATTTTATACTAAGCAAGGATGAATGACCACAACACACTGCTAACGAGGCAAAAGGCTCCACAGAAATGCAGCTGGGCAGATCAGCTGACAGAGAGGCATTGCCAACACCCACAATTAACACACCAAGAAAGTTAAAAACACACACACACACACACACATACACAAAACGTAAAGCCTAAAAGCAAAGAGAGCTATTAGTTCTCACACACAAGAAAGTCATTAAAAAGGCCATTTTTGGGGGGTGAGACTTAAATTATTCCAATAGCCAAAGCTAACAGTACTTCCATTTAGGTCAGTAAAAGGCACTCACAACTAGCCACTGTGTCCTTTCAGACACTCAACTGATGTCATACTTTCTTAGATCTGGCAGATACAAACAAAAACACAGCAGGCATTTTACATCTTATCCATACCCTATATTAAAAAAACCCTCAAAGCCTCCCAATACCAATCAGGAAAACAATAAAACTTTTAATGTGCTTATTTTAAAAATTAGATCCGCAAATATAATCTGTTTTTGGAAAACAGATTGATAAGGGGATCAGTATGAGATTCTCATATAAAAAAGTGTTAAGAACATAAATACAATGCACCCCTCACCAAATCTTCAACAGCTCAACTGTTTTATGAACATTCATTACGAGATTGTTACTTCACATTGCTAGTCACTAGTGAAGTCGCTCAGTTGTGTCCGACTCTTTGCGACCCCATGGACTATAGCCTACCAAGCTCCTCTGTCCATGGGATTTTCCAGGCAATAGTACTGGAGTGGGTTGCCATTTCCTTCTCCAGGGGATCTTCCTGACCCAGGGATCAAACCTGGGTCTCTTACATTGTAGACAGATGCTTTACCGTCTGAGCCACCAGGGAACTTAAAAAAAAAGAAGAAGAAAGCAAAACCGGGCTAACTGTCTTCATGCTTAGTAACATAACTGCTACATTACTGCAACGTAGAACGAGTTTACAAACTATAAACTGGTAATGTACATTTCAATTTATATACCAGTATGTACCGTGTTTATATAAAGCACAAGCAAGAGAGGGCAGTAAGAGTCCCCATTCTTCCCAAGTTAATAAACACACTAGTAACTGGTAACAGGAAATAAAATAGTGTGAGGAAGCATGGAAGAGAAGAAAAAAAAGCATTAGCCATATGGTTCTAGTATTCTCCATACAGTCAAACATACATATGCACTCATGTAGAGCATTAAAAAAAAAAAAAAAAGCTACATTAGTCATGAAACAGAACATCTTTAAGCTGCGTGACAATATTTTTAAAAATATAGAATTAGCACAAAATGTGAACAGAACAGAGTAAGTGTATAGGTCTATAGGAACATTAGAGTATGGTAGGTAAGAGACCAGGAACTACAAGCTACATCTTTAGTAAGTAATAGCTCCCAAAAGAAGTATGTCAAGAAACAGGAAGACTTCTGACAACAGTAGGAGAACTGGGATTTGATTAAAAGATTCTATTTCGATGGGATTTCGCTTGTATTTATAAACTATTATTTATTTTATACTGTATAAAGAGACCAACATCTTTGCCTCAAATAATTTTTATTGAAACAAAGAAAGCATAGCAATGAGAGAACAAAAAAAAGGTTTAAATTAAACATTAAGAAAAGTTACTTTGTTTACTGCTACCACTGAACGGCCAAAGTTAATAAAAGAAACTAGCTTTGTTGTTCAGTTGCTCAGTCACATCCAACTCTTTGCAACCCCATAGACTGCAGCACGCCAGGCTTTCCTGTCCTTTACTATCTTCTGGAGCTTGCTCAAACTCACATCCATCGAGTCAGTGATGCCATCCAACCATCTTGTCCTCTGCCTTCTCTCTTTCCCAACATCAAGGTCTTTTCCAATGAGTTGGGCCTTCACATCAGGTGGCCAAAGTATCGGAGTTTCAGCTTCAGTATCAGTCCTTCCAATGACTATTTAGGACTGATTTCCTTTAGGATGGACTGGTTTGATCTCCATGCAGTTCAGGGGACTCTCAAAGAGTCTTCTCCAACAACACAGTTCACAAGCATCAATCCTTTGGCGCTCAGCTTTCTTTATGGTCTAGCTCTCACATCCATCCATGACTACTGGAAAAGCCATAGCTTTGACTAGATGAACCTTTGTTGGCAAAGTAATGTCTCTGCTTTTTTAATATGCTGTCTAGTTTGGTTATAGCTTTTCTTCCAAGGAGCAAGCGTCTTTTAATTTTATGGCTACAGTCACCATCCACAGTGATTTTAGAGCCCAAGAAAATAAAAATCTGCCACTGTTTCCACTGTCTTCCCATCTATTTGCCCCAAAGTGATGGGACCAGAAGAAACTAGCTAAGAATTATTAAAAACTAAAGCTTGAAAAAATCTTTCCTACTCCAAAGATAGTTTAATTCTTAAATGATTAAAAATATTCAATCATGAAATTAAAGGCATTTTCATTCCACAGGTTAGTCACCTAACATTTTAGCTTACAGTCTTTAGCGAAGAATTTAAATCAATTTTGTACACTTCTTTAAATTACTACAATGTTTGTAAGTAAAAAGATAATGAGAAACAGAGTAAGTGACACAATGGAAAGGGTAAGTTTTCAACCAAATTCCCTTGACAAATAATTTTCAAACCGGCTATGAGTCAGGCACTGTTTTAGGAACCATGAACATAAAAGTTATACAAGCTTGCCTCTGTGAGCCTTACAGTCTAATATAGACAACTCTCACTAGGTCAAATGGATGGATGGAGTGATGAATGGACAAATGGATGAACTGACAGATGCCAAGTAGAGACAAATTCTATAAAGAAAAATAATGCAACAGGTAAAAGAACTTCAAATCTAGGAGAACGGAAAAGGGATGAGAGATAACTTAGAACGAGTAAAGAGCAAATCAACTTTATGACAAAGTTCTTCTAGAAAAGACAAAACAGCAGAAGAACACTGGATAATTACTGAGAATTGTGAATGCCTGGAGCTGGAAGGACATGAATGTAGTACTCATTCTTATTTCAAAGAGGGAAATTCTGTGAGGTAGTTTTTAAGACAAAAGAAAAGCTGAAGGTTTATCTTACATGTCCAGTTATATTAGATTCATCTCCTTAGATTTTTGAGTCTGGAGATAAGATGCTACAAATACTGCCTACAGAAGTTTACTCCAGTATCTACACATGGATTAAACTAGGAAGGCAAGAAAGGTTCCAATCTGGGTCAAGGATTATAGACTGCACAAAGGGAGGAGCTAAGAATAGCAGAGGAATGATTAGTGGGACACTGTCACAAGATATATGGAAAACAAAGAGGGGAAAGGAATCAAAAGCAACATTATAACATTTAAGATTCTGACTTTCAACTGGTTCAAATAACTCAGTAAGGAGAAGTCCAAAGCCTCTTTGAACCACTTCACTGCCACCCAATTTTCTTTTCCTCGTCATCAATTTGCCTTCTTCATTTGCTTTTCTCAACCAGGAATATTTAAAATTATCTACTGACTTCAAATTTGATTTTTCAACTAGAAGCTTGTTCCCAAATGTTTGCATTCTTTTCTGGGAGAAAGTAATTAGAAAAGGGCAGTTCTATCACTATTTCATTTATATACTTGGAAATTCTGGCTCTGTTTTGGCGATAGTTAACATGGATTTCAAAAGGAAACAAGATATAAAACCTGTGTTAAGAACTAATGCCAGGGGGCTAGCAATTTTTTTTTTAAAGTAGATTCTCTTTTAACTATATTAAAAACACACATGACAAAACCCCTCATGGCACAATGTTTCAAGGTTAAAAGTATTATCCAAAACTGTATAGGATGTTCTTGACAACTATAGCAGTTTTATCTTAGATACATAAATATAGTTTATAATCCAACAGGAAACCCAAGGAATTAGCAGAGTGGTTCACTACGGGCACAGAAGACAGCAGTGGCGTAGTGGCCACATGGGCTGAGGCGCAGCAGTAGAGAGGTAATGTGGCGCAAATGAGCACTAGACCAGGAAGGGGCTAAGTTGCATTTCACCACTTGTTCAGTTTAGTTGAAGAACCTTCTCAAATCTCAACTTTTAAAAAATAAAGAATGGTGACACTAGTGATAGGAGGCCCATCTACCTTAAACATTAGTTTGAGAATGAGGTAATGCATGTGAAAGTGTTTGCAAACTGTCAGGTAGCACCCAAGCTTAGTAACAGTATATTCTGTTTCTGAGATAGGAGCTTGCAAGACAAAACCCACATTAGGTATAGGGTTTTAGCTATGCATCAGGGAAAAATTGGGTGGTTAGTGGTTACCAGTAAATTTACAGCCCCAAAATATAGTTGTTGGTTTTTTTCCTCTAAATACATTTAGGTTCTTTATCACTCGGTCTTGTAACAGTAAAAATCAAAGCCAATTTTTAAAAATAAACTACATGTACCTAAAGTTAAATATGTGGGTAACAAAGAAAAAACTAAAAAAACAACAGGAAGGCATATAAACTAAAGAAAGGATCTACATCAAAAGTTAAGGAAATCATCAACAGCTTAATGTTATCAAAATCTATACATTTCTTTAACAGTATTCAGCCAAATTCAGAACTGCTGCTGGTAAAAGATGGAAAAGAAAGAAAATATATATACCCACAATCTAATTTATAAAAACAAAGGCATAAGAAAGATAACTGCATCAATTACCTCATCTGCCAACTAACTTCATTATAAATACTTAACTGTTTGAGGAGCAGGAAGAAAAGGTTACTTTAACATGGACAAATGGGAATAAAAGAGGCATCTGGAGAAATACATGAAATTCAAAGAACATAGATTTTACCACTCAATCAGAATTAAATTCACTATCCACTCCCAGTCACTGGCATTGCCCAAGACATCAATTTATTAAATGAGTTCAATACTCAAAAAGGCTGAAAAATGAAATGGTCTCTTCTACTTCATTGGTCTATGAGATACATATAGACTAACTTAACTGGATCAATACAAACTAATTTTTGCAATGTAACACTGTATACACTGGCAAGTGTAAAACTACCTGCATTCAAGTGGAAAAGGAATAACAAGTCCATCAACAAACATGCTCATGAATGCTTTCAAATAGCATTAATCACATAAAAGAACCAATCAGTTGGCACTGGAAGCCATGAAAGGGGGTGACTTTTACAATCACATGTCAGTACTTCCCAACTGTTAAATGATATGAGCAGGGTCATAGAGAGGGATAAACCAACCTATCTCTTTACAAAGGTCTCATCCCACAGGATGTCTTCAAAGATGTAAACAACAAAGAAACTTATCTCCTCTCCTAACCATAATGAGACAAGCGTTTTTCAAGAAAAAAATCCAGATTTCCCTGATGCTAACAACAGATGAAAAAGAAAGAGTGAATATCCAAGTGAATTTTCATGAACTGAAGAAGGCCTTAGAAACATCTGAAAAGTCCTTCCTGTGAAAATATTAGGTCAGGATGGCATTTCAAGCTTTTTTGCTCTTTTGTGGGGAGAGGGGTATCTGTTTTTAAATATGATCTTTAGCAGGAGAAAGTTATCTAATGAAAAAATAGCATTCACAACTTTTGAAAACTTGTCAAGTTTCACAGACATCTCAATGGCAACACTTCACTGTGGCATTCAAGCCAAGAACTGAGTTCTGAGCTCAAGGTTTCTAAGGCCAACACAGGAGAGCACACATCAGAATCGTTATCAGAAAGAAGGTTTCTTAACCTCTGGCCCCACCAACTATAAGTTATCAAGACTTTTCCATCTTCACCTGTTTGTAATCTGCTTATCCTTTCTTTCCAAATAGTCAACATATCGAAAAGCTCTAACATAAGAAAGATACACGAAGAAAGTATCATCCTCCATGAAGGGAAAAAATGCTAACAACTTGTTTTACTAGCTGCATAAAAGGATTTTTTGGTATTATATTTCCTCCACATCAAGCACAGTACAAGTTACATGCAGCATGTTAATTAGTACCTGTGCTCCTGATACAGGGCCAAAAGGGTTTGGTGGTCTCATGACAGGTTGGCTGTATATTAAGCTTGGTTGTGTCATTACAGGTACACTTCCCATTTGAGGAGGCTAAAAAAACAAAAAACAAAAATTCTCAAGTTAAAGGATGCTGCCTCACATTTTCCTTATTATGAGTAAGTAAACAAGACGGATAATAATGACGTACCAGTACTAGTATATCTGAATTAACTCAAAGGGGAAATGTCTATAAATGCAAATAAAACTGACAGCTAAAAATTTCAAGAGAATTTTTTCTGTATGGAAAATCTTTCATGTGCTTCTTTTGTGAAGTTTATCAAAAAACTCAACTTTTTCTATATGAATTGCAAAATGCAAACTACAATAAACAGACAAAATAATTTAGACCAAAAAAAAAAATGTCCAATTTTGCCATCTTTAGACATAGGGAAACTTAAAACTATAAAATGGCTAAGACATTTCAAAGTAAATTGCCTTTGTTCATCAAATCCAGTTCTTATACCATAATGCAAGAAAGCACAAGGGAAAATAGTTGATTCTTTGAAGATGTTTACCTTCAATAGTTCTTTCATTTTATTTTACACATTTTTAGAGAAAACCAAGAAGAGGCTTAAATTACACACACACAGGTTAGTTCATTCTTAAATAATTGAAAATAAATCTCAAACAACCATCTTTTTAAAAATTACCACTCCACGATATAAAATTAACATAAGTGACAGAACAGAGTACACACAGACCATCACATTATTTTGGTTAATATGCAATATTCTAAAATCTTATCTTTCTGCAAGTTCTATTTAACTTTTTAAGATGACTCCTATTTTCAATGATTCACTTTATGAGTTTTCTGTGTAGATACCCTTTTTATGTAATGAATACTAATCCAAAAGCTTTTATGAAACTTTTTCATATGCAGGGAAAGAGCTACTTTCACTAAGACGTAAATAAAGAAGTAGCAGAAGTAGCCTCAGCAGCAATACTGATGGATGAACACTGCCTCTCACCAGCAAGTTTCCCAGAATGTGTAGTGGGCTGAAGCTACTACACCGTCATTTCTTATTTGAGTCTGTATATTAAGAGAGCTGGGAGAGTAAGAGCAGTTTATAATGTGGATTGTGCGCAACTTAGACGTTTAAACACTGTTTCTGTACTATACCCATCATGTCATAGGAAAATTTCTCTGGCCTTCACTAAAATAAATTTACCCCCTACACAATGCAAGAAATATCAACTCCTCACATCCAGTATAGTAGTATTAAGGTTATAAGACCTTACTGGTATTAATATAAGGTCAAAGCAACAGACACTTGGAGTTAACATTAATGTTCAAATGAGTTCACAATGAAATATAGATGACTAACAAAACTTATGAGAGGAAAAATAAGCCAAATAATACAGTAAACATTAATAAATGGTATTTGTTGTATAATAACTGTTCTAGAAATACTTATGAAACCTATGCTGTGGTGCAAGGTTCTATGCTAGTTACTAAGGGTATATGTGGCACTAACTCTTTTTTCAGTTAAGTTTGGAAATAAATACATGTTAAATATGCAGGTCAACCGATTTTCAAAAAGCTGTGTTGGGAAAAATACTTACGATTCCATATCCTATCATGCCTGTTGGTGTAGTAGCAGGATAGGCCATTACAGGAGGGGCCTGACATGGTGAGAGAAAACACAAACAAGCAAGTGTAACTCACATATGTCAATGGAGTCCAGGTAATTAATAGCTAAAAAGAATTGCTAAGACAGCTGTGATTAAAGGTGATATTTGTGTTCGTTAATAACTGTGTCAAGCTCAATGACAAAAGGTGTCTTAAAATTAGCAGAAAAGCAGAATTATTAGAAAGAAAAAACACCATTTAAACTTAGATGCAACAGTGATCTAAGATTTCAATGTGCTTTTACAGCATTAAAACTATTCAGATTTTTAGAAATACTCAAATCCTGCAACATAACATCTGCCTCTCCCATAAAGATGTCTGCCCAGAAAAAGCAGCACAGTTAATGTTCCTAGGTGCTTCACTTCTGTAGCAAAGACAAAACTTAAAAGATTTCAAATCAATGAACAATCTGATCTTCCAAAAGACTAGTTTCTAAGGACCTCATTCACTTCTTTCAAATAAACCCAAAGATTTCAAACTACTATGGAGTATGACTCAAGCTTGTATGTAGAGTATACATATTAGTATTCCAATTTATTCTATAAATTATTTAAAATATCTTCTGCAAAGCACCAATTCAGAGGAGTAATACATTTTCAAGTCTGTTTATGCTTAAATGTCTAAAAGAACGATCTAAGATGTTTAAGGTCCTTCCTCTTCCCACTTCAATTCATGCTTTGAAATATATGACCTCAGCAAGAATCATTTTAGATATATTTGCTGTCTTAACAACATTCCCTATGTGTTATCTTTTAATAAAAACTTAAGATGAATACAGGTGAAAGACCAATAACACTGCTAAAACATAAAAAATAAATTATATGGCAATTTGAACATACACATGGAGAAGTTAAATAAAGCATAACTAAAGTGAATAGTTAGAAGTTTAGTATTTGAGTGAGCATGTAGAACTTATTGGTCTCTCCCTACTTAAGAACCAAGAGCTGCAAGAGCAGTAGACAAACTGCCAAGTACAGCAGAAGCCTGTAAGAGTTCATGCAACTGTGATTTCCAACATTACCACAATCACCATTTCCCTTCATTCAGAAGTCATCAAGTGCATAGTGGAAGCACAGATACAAACACAGACGCCCAGCCATCTGGCAGCAAATGGCAGAATATTAAGCAAGAAAAAAAATTTATATTTCCCATGCTACCATCATCAGAATCAATTCTACAACAAACCCATGAAATCAGTAGATGCTAGGAAGAATTTTTGGCACATTGAAAATTTGAATGTGAAAACAAGTAATAGCTGGAAGGTTATGAGATTCTGCTACAGCAGTGGTTAATAGCATGCCAATTTATTGCAAAAAAGGCTAGTTTTTGGTCACTTACGTATTGTGGAAAATGCATGCCATTCTGTTTTTCCCAGGGAGAACAATTACATAATGCAATAACACTGGATTAGAACAAGTACTTACACAACAGAAAATACATAGAGAGCATTTTAGTTCACATGTACATTCATTAACTACCTAGAATTCCTTGTATTTCCAGTATCTAATGGAAGAACATCTCTACTAAAACACTATCAAGGTTGACAAGGGAAATTTAGTCTTTGGCATCATTACCTTACTTACATAAGAGTTTACTGATTACAAGTGTCATTAAAATATAAAACCTATCAGTAGTACGAATAGTGTAAAGTTCAGTGCATACCATAAACAAGGATGCATTGTATAATGACTACCACAGAAAAAAAAGCAAGCAGTTAAAACAGTTGGTAGTGTAACATCATTATATATTTTAATAAAATATCAATTAATTTGTTTTTAAATTTTTCAAAGTTTAAAAACCTTGACAGTGTTTAAAGATTAATAAAAAAGTTAGAAATGTAAAGAAATGTCATAAGCAGCAGTTTATCTAAGTAGTGAATCACATCACCAGCCCTAAATGTTAGTCATTAAAAAGAACCTCGATAAAGTACATACATACAAATATTTTAACAAAGTCCTCAAGAGATGACGCACCTTACCATATACAACACAGAACCATAGATAATGGTTTCTTATCAGCACATTCTAGATGGTTAGATGCCTATTACATTCTAACAGTCAATCTCAGGTCAAGAGCTATTTGCAAATTTCTGCTATTTCATATAGATTAATACTAACTTAATACAAAATAAGAAACTAGTCATTGTATTTTCGTATCAGCATTCAGCTTTATATCAAAGTTCATGTTATATCAATTTATGGTTCACACCTAGAGGTGTGTTACAGTGGGAAAAACATTGGATTCAGAGTCAGAAGGGATGGATTTCAATTTAAATCAGCTACTGAGCTGCTTTCCACTTGAGGGGGAGAAAAAAAAAATCACTTTACTCCTACAGTTGGAACAACAGCTCCTCCCAAGTGTGCACTAATTATAGAGTCAGGACAGTGTGTGTCAGTGTGTGTAAAATGTAAACTACTTAAAATGTAAGGTTTTATTATTGGTGATGGTAGTGACCACTACCAGGAAAAAAGTTGTTTAGTCACTAAGTCATGTCCAACTCTTTAGAGCCCATCAGGTTTCTCTGTCCATGGGATTTCCCAGGCAAGATTTCCCAGGCAAAAGTGGGTTGCCATTTCCTTCTCCAGGGGACTCTTCCTGACCCAGGGATCAAATCCATTATCCACCTGCATTGGTAGGTAGATTCTTACTGCTGAGCCATCAGGGAAGCCCAGAGAAAAAGTATTGATTTAAAGGTGGCTGCTGCTGCTGCTGCCGAGTCGCTTCAGTCGTGTCCGACTCTGTGCGACACCATAGGGGGCAGCCCACCAGGCTGCCCCGTCCCTGGGATTCTCCAGGCAAGAACACTGGAGTGGGTTGCCATTTCCTTCTCCAATGCATGAAACTGAAAAGTGAAAGTGAAGTCGCTCAGTCGTGTCCAATTCTTAGGAGCCTACCAGGCTCCTTCGTCCATGGGAGTTTCCAGGCAAGAGTACTGGAATGGGATGCCATTGCCTTCTCCGTAAAGGTGGCTAAATTTTAATATTATTTTCCACTAATGAAGACTGAGATTAATAAAACTCTCTAGATAATGTCATGGAAAACTTTAATAGCATGCTATTTTTAGCTCAGCCTATATTTAATTTTTACAATTAACCCAAGGAAAACAGCAAAACAGCACAATACTCTGGAAGAGATTTAATAACAAAAGTGGCTATAACAACAGTGTGAGGGTCTCTAACAACAGAAGGACACAACGTGCAGCTTGCATAATCAAAATGCTGCTTATTAGCCCAAGTTTGCAAGAAAGCATATTTCAAATTTTTCGACAAAAAGAAATTGGTTTTCTCTGACCCAGGAAGACATACTGGATTGGTAAAACAGTAGCTGACCAAGGGTAGTGGTACAGCCACAAAACTACTCAGGGACAACCATATCTTACGGTAATTAAAACCATTAGAACTTCTTTAGTATTAAATGCTAACTCATTAGTCCTCCCTGGAGGCTCAGACAGTGAAGAATCTGCCTGCAATGCAGGAAACCCAGGTTTGATCTTTGGGTTGTGAAGATCCCCTGGAGAAGGAAATGGCAACCCTCTCTAGGATTCCTGCCTGCAGAATCTGTTAGACATTAACTATCATACAATTATTTTTCATTATTCATAGATTCTATATTTTCAAATTTGCTACAAACTAAAATTTATTTGTAATCCCCAAATCAATATTTGTGAAGCTTTTTAAGTCTTTCATATACATGTGCAAAGCGGTGAAAAATTTGTACCGGATACATCCAGTTCTGACAAGAAGATAACCAGAGGATGGAGAACTAGGGAACAACGAGGAATACTTGAAGAAGCTCTGGCTCTGGTGCCAGTTGGGTAGGTCTAGAGTTTCAACTTAGGTACCAATTAGCGAAGTGGTTAACTTAACAACTCTGAATCTCCTTTTGTAAAATAAAAGAATATATTATCTACTAGAATAAATTTATTTATTTATAATCTATGTGAGATGTGTGAGTGTGTATACATACACAGCTGAAACTAGCTCGGTTTTTGTTAATACTGTCACCTAATTTTTATAGCCGATTCTCCTTATTTGCTGCAGCACGTAAGGTTNGGGGCAGCCCACCAGGCTGCCCCGTCCCTGGGATTCTCCAGGCAAGAACACTGGAGTGGGTTGCCATTTCCTTCTCCAATGCATGAAACTGAAAAGTGAAAGTGAAGTCGCTCAGTCGTGTCCAATTCTTAGGAGCCTACCAGGCTCCTTCGTCCATGGGAGTTTCCAGGCAAGAGTACTGGAATGGGATGCCATTGCCTTCTCCGTAAAGGTGGCTAAATTTTAATATTATTTTCCACTAATGAAGACTGAGATTAATAAAACTCTCTAGATAATGTCATGGAAAACTTTAATAGCATGCTATTTTTAGCTCAGCCTATATTTAATTTTTACAATTAACCCAAGGAAAACAGCAAAACAGCACAATACTCTGGAAGAGATTTAATAACAAAAGTGGCTATAACAACAGTGTGAGGGTCTCTAACAACAGAAGGACACAACGTGCAGCTTGCATAATCAAAATGCTGCTTATTAGCCCAAGTTTGCAAGAAAGCATATTTCAAATTTTTCGACAAAAAGAAATTGGTTTTCTCTGACCCAGGAAGACATACTGGATTGGTAAAACAGTAGCTGACCAAGGGTAGTGGTACAGCCACAAAACTACTCAGGGACAACCATATCTTACGGTAATTAAAACCATTAGAACTTCTTTAGTATTAAATGCTAACTCATTAGTCCTCCCTGGAGGCTCAGACAGTGAAGAATCTGCCTGCAATGCAGGAAACCCAGGTTTGATCTTTGGGTTGTGAAGATCCCCTGGAGAAGGAAATGGCAACCCTCTCTAGGATTCCTGCCTGCAGAATCTGTTAGACATTAACTATCATACAATTATTTTTCATTATTCATAGATTCTATATTTTCAAATTTGCTACAAACTAAAATTTATTTGTAATCCCCAAATCAATATTTGTGAAGCTTTTTAAGTCTTTCATATACATGTGCAAAGCGGTGAAAAATTTGTACCGGATACATCCAGTTCTGACAAGAAGATAACCAGAGGATGGAGAACTAGGGAACAACGAGGAATACTTGAAGAAGCTCTGGCTCTGGTGCCAGTTGGGTAGGTCTAGAGTTTCAACTTAGGTACCAATTAGCGAAGTGGTTAACTTAACAACTCTGAATCTCCTTTTGTAAAATAAAAGAATATATTATCTACTAGAATAAATTTATTTATTTATAATCTATGTGAGATGTGTGAGTGTGTATACATACACAGCTGAAACTAGCTCGGTTTTTGTTAATACTGTCACCTAATTTTTATAGCCGATTCTCCTTATTTGCTGCAGCACGTAAGGTTCAAAAGACCCTGATGCTGGGAACGACTGAAGGGAGGAGAAGATGGGGACGACAGAGGATGAGATGGTTGGATGGCATCACCGACTCAACGGACATGAGCTTGAGTAAACTCCAGGAGTTGGTGATGGATAGGAAGGCCTGGTGTGCTGCAGTCCATGGGGTCGCAAAGAGTCGGACACGACTGAGTGACTGAACTGAACTGAACTGAAGGTTCTTAAAATCACCAGAACACTGAATTAGTGAACACTGAGCCAGTTTTTAGGGGAAACACTGTGTGTGTGAAATTAGCAACTAATTCAGTGTTAGACAAATAAATAACAGATTTGAAACCAGCAAGAGAGAATAATGATTAAGAGCATAGCCTCTGAGGTAACGCTGCCTGAGTTCTAAAAACCCACCCCATCTCTTTTATTTGGGCTTATTACTTAATCCTATGTTTCCATTTCCTTATCTGTAAAATGGGATAATAATAGTTACTACCATATAAGGTTAATTTGAGGATTATATAAAACAAAACCACATATTATGTTAGAATGATGCCTGGCACAAAATAACTCTGAAGTAAACGTTAGCTACAAAAATGTACCTGGCAAACAGTGTCAACCCAGCTTCCTTTAGAAGCTGAATGAAAGAAATAAAAATTACTTTTATTTCTTAAATTTTGTAATGACTTTTGCACTTATGCTTTATCGCTGCTTTAAACACATTTTCATGGTACATATTCACCCAAATTATTCATGTTAGTATATCATGAGATTTTCCAACTCACCATTGTTGCAGCATTCCACGCAGTTGTTGGTGCAACCTTTGGCTGCCAGTTAGAGCCTCCAGTTAGTTTCTTTTCACCTGGCTGACTCCAATTTACATCACTTTAAATAAACACAAGTGAGATATAAATGTCTGTAATTATGAAGTTTTTTTTTTAACCATAAATTTAGATTGAACAGGGCATTTAAGATGCAGATGACACTTATACACATACTTTCTTGAGATAAAAGCCAAACCAACCTCTAGATGGCACATGGGGGAAAAAAAAGCAAATTTAACACTCACTTCTTAGTGGTTCCATTTCCAATGCCAAGATCTAGGACAGGAGAAAAAGAAAGCATTTAAAAACTAGACTCCTTTTTATAAAACAACTTATTGTAAAGAAGATTCAAGCATTCAAAAAATACTTACTGCCCACAAGATTGGCTAAGGATGAATCCAAGTCATCAGATACTAACTTGTTAGGTGGGAGTTTGGCAACGGGAAGACTCTGGTTCTGAGAGGCCACTGTTGGTTTGAGAAGTCCACCTAGTTCATCAAAGCCTTAAAGTTACAAACAGATGAAATAGGATTTTGTAAGGAACTTTATAGAGCTACAGCTTTCTAAAGGAGGTCTCTGCCTTTTCTCCTTGTTTGTTTAATGGAAAAATCCTCTAAGAAAATGGGCACTAATAAATGCCCTTAAGTGGAAAAAGGAGAAATCCACCATTCCAAAGTAAATCGATTGAGAAGGCTGTATGTACTTTGGCAGAATTCATTTGCCTCACGTCATAACAAAATTACATTAAAGTTAAAGAGAATGAAGAAAGAAGCATTCAAGTAAACTACTCTTATTCAAAAACTGAGATGAGAAGGATGGAATTAATCCTCCCCCCTCAGCTGACAAAGTCTTTTGAAGACTCACTCACATTTGAAGAAATATAGGTAAAAAATACATCTCTAAAAAAACGTTTCTTTTAAGAAACCGTATTTTATAGACCTTTTTATACTCTTCAAAGTGAAGAATGGAAGGTATATGTAAAACAGTATATTAGAACCAAGTGAAAATAAATCACTAGCTTATCTCTTTTCTTCTGTCTAAAAACAGCCTAAATTAAATCTAAGAAATAGCTAAACTACACTCTAATTGCACAGAATCATGTAGTAAACTAGGACACTGCTGAAAAATATAATCCCTTAAGGTTCTCTCCTGAAGGGTAAAAGGTAAAACAAATCCAATCAACCAAGCCACCAAACAACTCAATAGCATAACCTAAGAATACTAGAGAATTTGAAAAAGAAAGTCACCAAAAATGGGGGCTTATAAAATATGAACTGGTTTCTATATCCTTTATCCTTCCTCCCAGTAAGACAAACTCAAGGGGAAAAAGTTTAATACACCAAAAATCATTGTAAACCCACCAGTGCACAGAAAAACATGAATTCCTAGTCCGTACATACTCTTTATAAACTTGCTTCTTACTTTTGTATAAACACTTATGGTAACTATTAATAACTGTTTATTATGAAAATTAAGAGTATCTCAATGTTTAAATGGTCTGAATTTAATTACTACACTTACTACTCTATGATTAAGAACATAATTTAGTGTCAACTTTATAGGAATTCAATTTTTACAAACTTCAAATTAAAAACATACTAAATGGAAAACTAGCTCTATAGGTCTATAAAGCTGTCTTAAGACAAATGAACAAGCATACTACAAAATGATTTTTAAAAAATGGCCCTGCACCCATAGCTCTGATATTTAATTATTCTAGCCATTCACTACACAGACTATTTCAGTACATGGTACTACAGGTAATAATTTCCTAGTTTTCAAAAAAGCCAATTTTATTTCAGCAAAAGTAAAAATTACAGTGAGTAAAAAACAGAGCATTCTACACATGGTAACTGGTAATTGAGAACTCTAATCTAAGGAAAATCTCTTTTTTCTCTCTCGTTAACACCTCTGTGAGAAAGAGAATCTTCCCAGATTCAAAACTGCCACTAAGAAAAGAATAAAGGCTAATAGTCGCTTGAAATTTTCTTCCAGTCGTTGGGAGAGGAGGATCCACTTCTTTGGCTATCCTAACTCCATCTATTTACACATGGTAAAAGTATCATTATCTGTCCTTACACAGACTCTAAACTAGAACACTAGAGTAAAGGTAATAAAGTAATTTTTTCTTACCCCCAGAATCTACAGTAATGTTGGTAGATTTATTTCCAAACACAGATTCAAAGTCAACATTAAGGCCAGCTGAAGGATGTGGCTGTGCAACTGGAGAAGGAGTGAACCCTAAGAGAAACCAAAATGGAAGAAGCTCAATCTTTAATAATTCTACATTTATAGATATCTAATAATGATGCAAATAGAATGGAAAAAGCCCTGGATTCCCACAACAAAAAACAAAGCCAACCCTTCAAGCAAAATGTTTCCTAAACTACCACGTCTCCTTGTAGTGATTACATTTTCCAAAACAAAATCATCCCACTTATTAAGAAAATAAAAAAGTAAATAAAAGTTGAATTACTAGTTTGTTTCATTACAAAATAACATTTTTGCTTATTTTTTACCTTAAAACTTTATGCTAATGATCTTAAAAAAAAAAAACATATCTAAAATTCTAGGATCTTGTAGGAAACCAAAATTTAAAGGATCATCTAGGAATAAGAATTTTGTGGTGTTTAAAAAAAAACTTAGTATCCCGAAAAGTCTTTCTCCCTCTACCTACTCACCTTCCGTATTTCTCGCCTTCCTTCTTTCAATGGTTAATCAAAAACTATACAGTTTAAGTTCACTTGTGAAGTAACAGGATTTTAAAAGTTATAACCCACTAATCCTTATGAACCCCTTGTGTCCAGATGTTTTCTGAATATTAAAAAAAGGACTATTTTCAACCATCTTCTAAGTTCAACTTAATTACTTCCAAAAGTGGGGCTGCCACATATGTATTCAAATATACTGATTTAACTATCTACACTGAAACCCAAGAACATAAAGGGAAAATTTATTCTCTCCTGTCAGTGCTATGCTGATGCTAGAGGCATTCAGCCAAGACATCCAATTTATATAGAAGCCAGGTAATACTGAGGTAAATATAAGATTTTCAATTGTGTGAAGTTTTATTTTTGTGAAGTGAGGTTCTGAATTTCTACAGGCTAACTAGAAGAATAAAATCATCTAGACCTATCAGGGCTCTCACATGACTTGTTGAGCTTTCAATCATTGAGTATATATTCAAGTAGAGAACAGCCTAGCAAGGATCACAAAGAAGGAATTCTTTCACTTGTGGAAGGCTGGAATAAATGGCTATAATATATTTCTTCCTTGTGGAAGGAATTCTCTTCCATCTCTAGATTTTATAAACTCATAATATTAAAAAGTTTTAAATATCTGATATTAGAAGATTAATAACTATATTAGAGATAAATTAAACTTTTGAGCCCTAAACATGGACCCTTTCTTCCTGTCCCATCTTTCTGCTAAAGGCAATTTCAATCTGTAAGAATCTCACACTGAACTCTTAATGTACATGACCAGGATATAAGGAAGTATAATAACGCTGTACTAAAAAGACTGATCTTAAAGAAAAAGGTAAAAATTAGGACAAGATTTGGTGAGAGGTTCAAGAAGGTTCTCAAAGTCAGAGAAGCCAGAAAGGACTTTTTATTAACAGTGACTCATCACACAAGCTGGTATACATCAATGATACTACTGTAAAAGTAGCATTTTACATCAGAGTATCAATATTCTGTAGAGGCAAAGATTTTTAAATGTCCAAGTTTGATCTTACCCCATAGTCATTTAGCCCTTAAAATACTCTTAACTCAGACACTGACCATACAATGAGAATACAAAATTATCAAAATATAATTACATATACTGATTTAACAGTTCTCTGAAGTATACAAACTGTTTAAGAAATAAACCACAGGCTTGTGAGTTCTTCTCAAAGCTCCTTACAAAAGAAACAGATGTATCTACTCAAGAAAGACAAAAATCTATCTATTGTGCTTTATAATTACAGCCCCATGCTATACCATTACAGTGTAAGAAGCTTACAGTGTTCTTTAAATCCTGAAAACAATGTCTGAGCTATGGTATCATTTAATAAGAAAACAAAGGGAACAATAATTTGTAACTAGGACAGTATATCAAATTTCTATTTTCCTCTGATATCCTGTCCCAAATCCTGTCTAGAATTTTGTTGATATCAGAGATGAGCCTATCCTTCATAATAATACAAAAACAACTTTATTACTTTCTGTAAAGAGAGGAGCCATCTCCTGAGGTCCCGAGGGGCACCAATCTGTGAAATTATGACGTCACTGCCTGGGTAGAAAAGCATTTAACACTCCGAATTCCCAATGCAGGGGGCCAGGGTTTGATCCCTGTCAGGGAACTAAATCCTGCATGCTGCAATTAATTTTTTTAAAATGAAAATAAAATGCATTTCTTGAAAACAAAAAAAAATAAAAGAGTTGAAAAGGTACGAAGTAATCCAGAGCTAGTACCTCAAATTTTAACAGTTTTGACTAGCAGAGGAAAAAAGTAAAAGGGAAATTCTCTATAAATTATAATGGCTGATTAGACTGTCATCCTTTAATTTTTAAGAGTGACTTAAAGCAAAGTTATAAAATATCACCATTTCAAAAGAGAAGATTTAGGGATTCCCTGCAAAAGATGAATAGGCTCGCCAAGTTAAGGTTAACTTGATGAAAACTGAATTTGCCTATCTCTTTCATTTCACAAAACCCAGTGAAAAAGTCTGTTACTGGCCACGTCACAGATTACCACTTATTAATACTGCACTGTAGGAACAATCTTGAGCTGACTGAAAGGTACAAGATAAACGAGTGTTGGGGACAGAAAGCCATTCCAAACACCTTTGAGAAAAACTGGCTGGGTTGTTAAAGATTTTGGTGGTAGTTTGGTAATAAATAGGCCTCATATTTTTTTGAGAAAATAACTCTACTATTTATTAAACCAAGTTTGTTTTTTTTTTCTTACCAACTCATTTTAAGAAAAAACAACAAAACTAAATACCTCTTGCATAAACAAACTAATAAATTTTAGAGATTATTGTTACCTACCTCCAAATAAACCAGCTACAGTAGAAGGCTCATGGCACATAAAGGTAGTATTACGATAAGCTTGAGTGCCACAAAAAGTATCTGACAAGGCACATAAGGGAGGAAAAGAAAGGATAGGAAAAAGAGAGAAAAGTGAGAAAGTGAGGGGGAACAGCTAAGAGTGGAATGGAGTAATTAAAAGCAAAAACAGGAACAAAAACAAAAGAGAAAACAGAGGAGTCCAAGCCCTTGGTGTTCTTTAATTTACAACTTACTAAAAATAAGCACTTAAGGCTCCATTATGAGTACTATATTTAAAACATATATATAAATAATATTCACAACAAATTTTAAAAAATAACCAACACTGCACATCTTTAGATGAAAAAACATGAACCAGCGGGCTTCTTAGCCAATACTAACATGTCTTCTAATGTCTTCTGCAGATGAGGAAGGAGGCCTCGACAAAGTCATAAACATGGCATGGCTGGGACCACGACCCACTCACTTGACTTACACATCCCAGTATCCTTAGGGCTTTAATGAGGGCAAGCTACAAACTACACTGAGAACTATACCAAATCAAGGTCCTCCTCTGAAAGATCTGGAAGGTAGCTACATATCTAACTCTGATTTTTCCTGGTCATGCTTAACTCAATAGAGCATGAGTTGGCAAACTACAGCCTGTGGCCTATTTTTAAATGGCATGAGAGCTAAAAATGGTTTTTACATGTTGAAAGGGTTAAAAAAAAAGAAAAGATGATGACTCAGAGATTTTATGCATCATATAAAAGCCTAGAGTATTTATTACCTGGCTCTTTACACTAAGTTTCCTGATCACCATTCTAGAGCAGCATGATCCAACAGAGCTTTCTAGTAACAGAAATGCTTTATAAATCTGCACAGTATGCAGATATGTGCATATGGTACATTATGGTAGCCACTGTGCCACTGAAGAGTGGAACTATGGCTAGTACAAGTGAGAAAGAAAAATGTTAATTGTTATTTAACACTTAATTTTAATAAATCAAGCCTTAAAGGATGACATGTGGCTAGTGGCTAATTAGATGATGCAGTATAAGGAATGACACACCTTGGGTGGTCCTTTCATGCTCTTACTACTGAGTAAGAAACTACTGGAATTTCTATTACACAACTGTACTTCTTAGGAACTTTCAACTTGCACTGAAAGACTTACTAAAAGACCTCTTCTATGACAGGCATTAACAAACTATAGCTGCTTGTCTTTGTAAATAAAGTTTTATTTGAACACAGCCAAGCTCATGTGTTTGTTTCTTGTCTATAGCTGTTTTCATGNTTGAAAAAAAAAAAAAAATAAAAGAGTTGAAAAGGTACGAAGTAATCCAGAGCTAGTACCTCAAATTTTAACAGTTTTGACTAGCAGAGGAAAAAAGTAAAAGGGAAATTCTCTATAAATTATAATGGCTGATTAGACTGTCATCCTTTAATTTTTAAGAGTGACTTAAAGCAAAGTTATAAAATATCACCATTTCAAAAGAGAAGATTTAGGGATTCCCTGCAAAAGATGAATAGGCTCGCCAAGTTAAGGTTAACTTGATGAAAACTGAATTTGCCTATCTCTTTCATTTCACAAAACCCAGTGAAAAAGTCTGTTACTGGCCACGTCACAGATTACCACTTATTAATACTGCACTGTAGGAACAATCTTGAGCTGACTGAAAGGTACAAGATAAACAAGTGTTGGGGACAGAAAGCCATTCCAAACACCTTTGAGAAAAACTGGCTGGGTTGTTAAAGATTTTGGTGGTAGTTTGGTAATAAATAGGCCTCATATTTTTTTGAGAAAATAACTCTACTATTTATTAAACCAAGTTTGTTTTTTTTTTCTTACCAACTCATTTTAAGAAAAAACAACAAAACTAAATACCTCTTGCATAAACAAACTAATAAATTTTAGAGATTATTGTTACCTACCTCCAAATAAACCAGCTACAGTAGAAGGCTCATGGCACATAAAGGTAGTATTACGATAAGCTTGAGTGCCACAAAAAGTATCTGACAAGGCACATAAGGGAGGAAAAGAAAGGATAGGAAAAAGAGAGAAAAGTGAGAAAGTGAGGGGGAACAGCTAAGAGTGGAATGGAGTAATTAAAAGCAAAAACAGGAACAAAAACAAAAGAGAAAACAGAGGAGTCCAAGCCCTTGGTGTTCTTTAATTTACAACTTACTAAAAATAAGCACTTAAGGCTCCATTATGAGTACTATATTTAAAACATATATATAAATAATATTCACAACAAATTTTAAAAAATAACCAACACTGCACATCTTTAGATGAAAAAACATGAACCAGCGGGCTTCTTAGCCAATACTAACATGTCTTCTAATGTCTTCTGCAGATGAGGAAGGAGGCCTCGACAAAGTCATAAACATGGCATGGCTGGGACCACGACCCACTCACTTGACTTACACATCCCAGTATCCTTAGGGCTTTAATGAGGGCAAGCTACAAACTACACTGAGAACTATACCAAATCAAGGTCCTCCTCTGAAAGATCTGGAAGGTAGCTACATATCTAACTCTGATTTTTCCTGGTCATGCTTAACTCAATAGAGCATGAGTTGGCAAACTACAGCCTGTGGCCTATTTTTAAATGGCATGAGAGCTAAAAATGGTTTTTACATGTTGAAAGGGTTAAAAAAAAAGAAAAGATGATGACTCAGAGATTTTATGCATCATATAAAAGCCTAGAGTATTTATTACCTGGCTCTTTACACTAAGTTTCCTGATCACCATTCTAGAGCAGCATGATCCAACAGAGCTTTCTAGTAACAGAAATGCTTTATAAATCTGCACAGTATGCAGATATGTGCATATGGTACATTATGGTAGCCACTGTGCCACTGAAGAGTGGAACTATGGCTAGTACAAGTGAGAAAGAAAAATGTTAATTGTTATTTAACACTTAATTTTAATAAATCAAGCCTTAAAGGATGACATGTGGCTAGTGGCTAATTAGATGATGCAGTATAAGGAATGACACACCTTGGGTGGTCCTTTCATGCTCTTACTACTGAGTAAGAAACTACTGGAATTTCTATTACACAACTGTACTTCTTAGGAACTTTCAACTTGCACTGAAAGACTTACTAAAAGACCTCTTCTATGACAGGCATTAACAAACTATAGCTGCTTGTCTTTGTAAATAAAGTTTTATTTGAACACAGCCAAGCTCATGTGTTTGTTTCTTGTCTATAGCTGTTTTCATGCTATGTCAAGGTTCAGTAGCTGTGAAAAAGACTGTGTGGCTCACAAGCCAAAAATATTTATAATCTAACAACCTTTTAAGAGAAAGTATGCTGACCCCTACTCTAGATTATTGCCTAATTGGTTGATATCAGTGGTTTTAAATTTCCTCTTCTGCACTTTCATTAAAAAAAAAAGTATTTAACAATAGGTTTTAGAAAGAAAGAGTATTTAACAATTCTCTGTAACAATACAAAGATAAAGTATTTAACAGTAAGTTAAGTCCCCTGTGTCTTCAGGGGACATAGATGTGACATCCTGAAGCCCATTCACTGCTATGACTTAAAAGATGGAAATATACAGCCCAAATCCAAGTCATATCTGCTTCATATTCTCAAACTAAGGGAACAGACTTAAAAAGATACAGTCGTATTTACTAAACACATACCATGCATAGTCAGTAAATATGAAGAAAAGATACAACCTGTAAAAGACTATCAACAGAACACTCCAAAGATAACTCTTGCTACCCCTTATTACCAAGCAAAAAGGTTCACCATCTGACATATTTCTAAGAGTAACAAAATGTATAATTTAGTTTCAACTGCTTTTAATCTAATTTTTAAATGTATTACAATATAATAAAGGAATTACAGCCACCAAATATTATACTTTAGAACTATTAGACTAATAATGGAATTAGAGCACCTGCCTTGAAACTTCCTCAAATCTCCAACTACTGCTTTCCAGTCACTTTCCCTTCTTCTCTCTCAGATACAGCTAACACAATATTCAGAATGTGGCCACCTGCTCTATCTAGGGTACACAGATGACTTTATGCATGATGTTTCAATCAAAGACTTACATTTGTGTCACCTTACGCTATATCTCTGAATTGAATAAAAGCACATTCATCATCTTTTAAGGGGGGTTAGCATCATTTTAGCAGGATTCAAAAACATTTATTTCAGTTTAGTATATATTTTAAAATGTATTCTTCCTAGTATAACTTTGGAATGAAATTTTGCTTTTTTCAATAGATTTTTATATCACAATTAAAGCTATTTAGTCAAGTTGCTTTTCATTTCCTATTTTTCATTTACCTCCAGGCTAACAATGTAGTGAGATCCTTAAGATTAGACAGAGGTATATATAGGTTTTAGACAATATAAAATTATACCATTATTTGAAATTAAAAAGGGGAAAAATGATAAAGAAAGCTACTAAGGGTGATAATCACCCTCTCTCTCAAACAGAAAGGGAAAAATATAAGCACACATAAATACGTTAATAATAAGTTCAAGAGATGTTACTCTTCAACCAACTCTAATAACCAACTTTCTGAACTAATAAACAGGATGTAGCATGTGATGCTATGACAGAGAACAAAACAAAATTCAGTTTCAAAGGAAATTTTCCTTCCTAAAAACTTGCATCAACTAAAATCAGGGATACTACTGTAAAAAAACCCTCACTACACTATTGCTAGTTTATTTTAAAGTTTGTTATTAAAATCCAAAGTAATTATTGCAGTGCTTTAAAAATAATGGATACGTTAAAAAATACTTAGGCAGTATAAACATTAATTGGAAAGAAAGGTTAAATGGTACTTTACCAACAAACATTTCATGAGTAGGTGTCCTAGTAGTAAAAGTGGATACATCTGAAGAGATANTAGTCGTATTTACTAAACACATACCATGCATAGTCAGTAAATATGAAGAAAAGATACAACCTGTAAAAGACTATCAACAGAACACTCCAAAGATAACTCTTGCTACCCCTTATTACCAAGCAAAAAGGTTCACCATCTGACATATTTCTAAGAGTAACAAAATGTATAATTTAGTTTCAACTGCTTTTAATCTAATTTTTAAATGTATTACAATATAATAAAGGAATTACAGCCACCAAATATTATACTTTAGAACTATTAGACTAATAATGGAATTAGAGCACCTGCCTTGAAACTTCCTCAAATCTCCAACTACTGCTTTCCAGTCACTTTCCCTTCTTCTCTCTCAGATACAGCTAACACAATATTCAGAATGTGGCCACCTGCTCTATCTAGGGTACACAGATGACTTTATGCATGATGTTTCAATCAAAGACTTACATTTGTGTCACCTTACGCTATATCTCTGAATTGAATAAAAGCACATTCATCATCTTTTAAGGGGGGTTAGCATCATTTTAGCAGGATTCAAAAACATTTATTTCAGTTTAGTATATATTTTAAAATGTATTCTTCCTAGTATAACTTTGGAATGAAATTTTGCTTTTTTCAATAGATTTTTATATCACAATTAAAGCTATTTAGTCAAGTTGCTTTTCATTTCCTATTTTTCATTTACCTCCAGGCTAACAATGTAGTGAGATCCTTAAGATTAGACAGAGGTATATATAGGTTTTAGACAATATAAAATTATACCATTATTTGAAATTAAAAAGGGGAAAAATGATAAAGAAAGCTACTAAGGGTGATAATCACCCTCTCTCTCAAACAGAAAGGGAAAAATATAAGCACACATAAATACGTTAATAATAAGTTCAAGAGATGTTACTCTTCAACCAACTCTAATAACCAACTTTCTGAACTAATAAACAGGATGTAGCATGTGATGCTATGACAGAGAACAAAACAAAATTCAGTTTCAAAGGAAATTTTCCTTCCTAAAAACTTGCATCAACTAAAATCAGGGATACTACTGTAAAAAAACCCTCACTACACTATTGCTAGTTTATTTTAAAGTTTGTTATTAAAATCCAAAGTAATTATTGCAGTGCTTTAAAAATAATGGATACGTTAAAAAATACTTAGGCAGTATAAACATTAATTGGAAAGAAAGGTTAAATGGTACTTTACCAACAAACATTTCATGAGTAGGTGTCCTAGTAGTAAAAGTGGATACATCTGAAGAGATAGGAAGGTGAACATCACCACTACTTTTTGTGAGGAAAGGATTTAAGCTTGGAATGGCATCATCAACAGCATCTACAGTAGCAGAGAAAGGATCTGTGCAGTCCAAGTGCATTACAGCAAAACGAAGAAAGGAAGTAAATTAATTAGTATTGTAATTAGTCAAAAGAGGCAAAGTGAAAAGTAGTAGCTATTATCATTATTAATCCAAATGCAAATGATCAAATCTAATCACCAAGATGGAAGAAATGCATTTAACATATTTTAAAATGAACCCTCAGAAAGAAAATACTTTTGTGTCCATAACAACAGCAGCATACTAAGGATGGATCTGCTCTACAACATCATAGAGACAACAGTCAGGTAGTTTAAAAAGAGAATAACAACAAAATGTTTCTATAAATGAGCCATCTCATC
This sequence comes from Raphicerus campestris, assembly GCA_006410735.1. Classification (NCBI taxonomy): domain Eukaryota; kingdom Metazoa; phylum Chordata; class Mammalia; order Artiodactyla; family Bovidae; genus Raphicerus; species Raphicerus campestris. Next base: position 265,005 of record SJYW01014881.1, on the reverse strand, counting down.
TGAACCGTGTTCCTCACCCAAGATGGGAGTGTATTGGCTCTGGTGGCATAGCTATGCATACTTAAATAACTGATATGAATATGGAAAAGTAATATTTCAAAAAGCCAAAAGGGGTTAGGAGTTTCTAACATGTCCATATGACTCTTGTACAGCTTCAGATGAAGGAAACAAAATAATAAAGATGAAGCAAATGTCTAATGATGGAAAAAGAAATTTTGGAAAAATTAAGAACAGAGAGTAGACTGGGATTAGCTTTCAAGGCCTGGCTCTAAGTTTTAAAGCCTAAATGATTTGGCAGGAATAGCAAATGTACTATTCCCTAGTAGAATGTATCAAATAAATACTATCAAGTCCTACAATTGAAGTTATTTTAGAATCATATTTACTGTATCTATTCCTCATTCAAGATAACTAACACTGTAATGACTGAAAGCCATTCATCATTCCTTAAGTATGGGGAGAAGCAAAAATAAACTCTCATAATTTTCTAGCACAACTAAAAATGAAAGGAACTCCTGTAGAACAACCAGTAGCCTATTTTTGTGTATTCTAGTTTGTGGTCCTAACTTAAGAATACAGTATTCAGCACTATTAATCTACTCTAAGGCTGTAAGGCAGAACAATAAGGAGGCAATGGCCAAAGAAACAGCTTCTGCATTTCAATACAGGCACATTTTATCCTTAAAGTCAATAAACTGAAAGCTAGTGTTCTGCAAATTCTGCAACTGTAACTTCAAGAAGAAAAACATCAAAATAAAATTGAGGTCACTGTATTAAGTCTTACAAACATACCAAAACTCACTGATACCCTATTCTAACTCAAATGATCATGAACTTCTTTCCCATCCCTCCAACTCCTCAATAAATGGAAAATGGGGGGAGGGGGGGATCAGAAAAAATAATTCAGAAACAAAAAGTAGAAAAGAGTCAGAAATAAGATTCACTTTTTGTACTAAACTACAAATGCAATGATGACCACTCTAACTCCTTCTTGTATAAGAAAGGAGCTGCATTAAGTTTAGAGTTGATCAGTTTGGTTGAAAGTATTAAAACTACTTTGAAATATCTGATAGTGGCATGGAGCTTTTAAAGTACATTATACTTTGTTGGACAAGTAAGTAACACAAAAACTCTCTCTAGTTATCCATGCAGAAGCAACCATGAGAGAAGTCATTCAAAAAGAGTATACACATTTCTACAACAGATTCATTAGGTTTTTGAGAAAAGACATGTTTGGAAAAAGTTACTCGTTATCTGCTACTCTGTTGACTGATACTTTTTACCTAGGCACTAACATCAATCATTTCCTATTATATGAAACATCCTAAAGAGTAAGCAGAAAAATGTACATGCATCTGTATATTTAGATCAATCAGACAATAAGACAAGCCAGCTTTTAATCTACCTTGACAAAACACATCATTTAGATTTAATTATACCTTAAAAATTCAAATTCATTAAAGATAAAAAAATAGGAATAATATTCCAGTTATTCCAACTTACACTTTATCAGTCTCACAACTCTAAAATTCTCTTTATTTTAATTAAATATTTTTTTCTATTATTTTTATCATTATTCACTTGAAAGTTTAATTCTATGTAGAAAAATAATCCAAAAAGTTAAAATAAAGATTAAAACAGTACCAGTCATTTTTTTAGTCTTGAGATAAATATCTGATATCTACATTTGCACACAGAAAATTGAGCGTTTTCATGATGTATTTTAAATGAGTGTTTTCATAATGTGTGTTTTATGCCAGCTGAAAAAAAAAGAAATTAAACTTAAGAACGGGTCATTCTTTTTTGCCTGAAATAAATTTTGAAATCTTGCTTAAAATATACAAGTGTACTAAGCTGAAAATAATGTGTATCTCTAGATTTGCTGTAACTCAAAGTTTTTAAGGTGGTAAAAACTGAAATCTCAGCTATTAGTATTCAATAGCAATTGCGTGTTCGACTCCAGACCATTTCTTGAAAAATCAAAGGCTTGTTAATAATGGAATGAAAGAAACAAGCGAACTTATGTTCTCTTCAATGTTCATTTTTTAGGTACAATCTTACATACCTCTCATTTAAATAGGCAAATCTTACTCCCTCTTAACTGTTTATCACTAACCTAGCTGTGGTTGGAAATACACATCATTTCCGTGGTACTTATGATAAATTAAATACCAAATCTGCTGACATTCATTTTTCAGCAAATGAGAGCAATAAAAGCATTAAATAATATTTTAGAATTATTAAAAAAAATCTAATCTTTGTTTTGTCACATGCTATAAAAGCATGATACAAAATGCTACATATTTCAAATGTTCAGGTAAATGGTTACCTTCAAAAAGTTCCTTCTGGAATTTACTGCTATGATCAAAGCTTTATATAAAAGACTTACTATCTTAGTAACTTTAATTTTAAAAATAAAGGAAAATATCTTAATCTGAATGTCATGGTTATGAACAATACAATGATTACGTATTAAGAGTTCTTGGCTTAAAATTCTCTTCGGCTATCTCTTTATGCGGAAGTCAAAACTTTGCGGTTATTACCAACTCAGAAGCCAAATATAAGACAAAGTTTCATTTTTCTTAAATTGAAGGGCTTATAGTAAGATCACCATGTTTTCCTCATATATAACTGTAAGCTTTCGGAAAAACAGTAGTCAATTGCTACTGCCTCTGCTGCCAACTACACCTTACAGTATAAGGTATAGTAATACTTTATTTTTTTAAACAATTTTTACAGTGCCACATTTAGATAGCAAGCCTAATGTTAAAATATGGGGGAAAGTTTGACGAAAACAGTAAATAACCTAAAATAGAAAAGTACAACATAATTAAATGTACTCCAACATTCTATTCACAAACTGCTATAATTCTTCTAACAGACTATAAAGCAATTTTTACATACTGAAATTACTTAAAATTATTCTCCCACAGTAATAGTCTATCTGCTTTCATATGTGAGCTCAATGATTTCAAACAGAAACTTTGATTTGTCATTGTTACAACTGTACATGGTATCCAGATAAAACTAACACCCAGTTCAGTTTCACTAAAATGTTATATTAGTTCTACTAAGTCTTCTGTAAAAGTTTTCACCTCTCCAGT
>SJYW01014881.1:212695-261740 GCA_006410735.1 Raphicerus campestris | reverse complement strand
CATGCTCTTACTACTGAGTAAGAAACTACTGGAATTTCTATTACACAACTGTACTTCTTAGGAACTTTCAACTTGCACTGAAAGACTTACTAAAAGACCTCTTCTATGACAGGCATTAACAAACTATAGCTGCTTGTCTTTGTAAATAAAGTTTTATTTGAACACAGCCAAGCTCATGTGTTTGTTTCTTGTCTATAGCTGTTTTCATGCTATGTCAAGGTTCAGTAGCTGTGAAAAAGACTGTGTGGCTCACAAGCCAAAAATATTTATAATCTAACAACCTTTTAAGAGAAAGTATGCTGACCCCTACTCTAGATTATTGCCTAATTGGTTGATATCAGTGGTTTTAAATTTCCTCTTCTGCACTTTCATTAAAAAAAAAAGTATTTAACAATAGGTTTTAGAAAGAAAGAGTATTTAACAATTCTCTGTAACAATACAAAGATAAAGTATTTAACAGTAAGTTAAGTCCCCTGTGTCTTCAGGGGACATAGATGTGACATCCTGAAGCCCATTCACTGCTATGACTTAAAAGATGGAAATATACAGCCCAAATCCAAGTCATATCTGCTTCATATTCTCAAACTAAGGGAACAGACTTAAAAAGATAGTCGTATTTACTAAACACATACCATGCATAGTCAGTAAATATGAAGAAAAGATACAACCTGTAAAAGACTATCAACAGAACACTCCAAAGATAACTCTTGCTACCCCTTATTACCAAGCAAAAAGGTTCACCATCTGACATATTTCTAAGAGTAACAAAATGTATAATTTAGTTTCAACTGCTTTTAATCTAATTTTTAAATGTATTACAATATAATAAAGGAATTACAGCCACCAAATATTATACTTTAGAACTATTAGACTAATAATGGAATTAGAGCACCTGCCTTGAAACTTCCTCAAATCTCCAACTACTGCTTTCCAGTCACTTTCCCTTCTTCTCTCTCAGATACAGCTAACACAATATTCAGAATGTGGCCACCTGCTCTATCTAGGGTACACAGATGACTTTATGCATGATGTTTCAATCAAAGACTTACATTTGTGTCACCTTACGCTATATCTCTGAATTGAATAAAAGCACATTCATCATCTTTTAAGGGGGGTTAGCATCATTTTAGCAGGATTCAAAAACATTTATTTCAGTTTAGTATATATTTTAAAATGTATTCTTCCTAGTATAACTTTGGAATGAAATTTTGCTTTTTTCAATAGATTTTTATATCACAATTAAAGCTATTTAGTCAAGTTGCTTTTCATTTCCTATTTTTCATTTACCTCCAGGCTAACAATGTAGTGAGATCCTTAAGATTAGACAGAGGTATATATAGGTTTTAGACAATATAAAATTATACCATTATTTGAAATTAAAAAGGGGAAAAATGATAAAGAAAGCTACTAAGGGTGATAATCACCCTCTCTCTCAAACAGAAAGGGAAAAATATAAGCACACATAAATACGTTAATAATAAGTTCAAGAGATGTTACTCTTCAACCAACTCTAATAACCAACTTTCTGAACTAATAAACAGGATGTAGCATGTGATGCTATGACAGAGAACAAAACAAAATTCAGTTTCAAAGGAAATTTTCCTTCCTAAAAACTTGCATCAACTAAAATCAGGGATACTACTGTAAAAAAACCCTCACTACACTATTGCTAGTTTATTTTAAAGTTTGTTATTAAAATCCAAAGTAATTATTGCAGTGCTTTAAAAATAATGGATACGTTAAAAAATACTTAGGCAGTATAAACATTAATTGGAAAGAAAGGTTAAATGGTACTTTACCAACAAACATTTCATGAGTAGGTGTCCTAGTAGTAAAAGTGGATACATCTGAAGAGATAGGAAGGTGAACATCACCACTACTTTTTGTGAGGAAAGGATTTAAGCTTGGAATGGCATCATCAACAGCATCTACAGTAGCAGAGAAAGGATCTGTGCAGTCCAAGTGCATTACAGCAAAACGAAGAAAGGAAGTAAATTAATTAGTATTGTAATTAGTCAAAAGAGGCAAAGTGAAAAGTAGTAGCTATTATCATTATTAATCCAAATGCAAATGATCAAATCTAATCACCAAGATGGAAGAAATGCATTTAACATATTTTAAAATGAACCCTCAGAAAGAAAATACTTTTGTGTCCATAACAACAGCAGCATACTAAGGATGGATCTGCTCTACAACATCATAGAGACAACAGTCAGGTAGTTTAAAAAGAGAATAACAACAAAATGTTTCTATAAATGAGCCATCTCATCTGAACCGTGTTCCTCACCCAAGATGGGAGTGTATTGGCTCTGGTGGCATAGCTATGCATACTTAAATAACTGATATGAATATGGAAAAGTAATATTTCAAAAAGCCAAAAGGGGTTAGGAGTTTCTAACATGTCCATATGACTCTTGTACAGCTTCAGATGAAGGAAACAAAATAATAAAGATGAAGCAAATGTCTAATGATGGAAAAAGAAATTTTGGAAAAATTAAGAACAGAGAGTAGACTGGGATTAGCTTTCAAGGCCTGGCTCTAAGTTTTAAAGCCTAAATGATTTGGCAGGAATAGCAAATGTACTATTCCCTAGTAGAATGTATCAAATAAATACTATCAAGTCCTACAATTGAAGTTATTTTAGAATCATATTTACTGTATCTATTCCTCATTCAAGATAACTAACACTGTAATGACTGAAAGCCATTCATCATTCCTTAAGTATGGGGAGAAGCAAAAATAAACTCTCATAATTTTCTAGCACAACTAAAAATGAAAGGAACTCCTGTAGAACAACCAGTAGCCTATTTTTGTGTATTCTAGTTTGTGGTCCTAACTTAAGAATACAGTATTCAGCACTATTAATCTACTCTAAGGCTGTAAGGCAGAACAATAAGGAGGCAATGGCCAAAGAAACAGCTTCTGCATTTCAATACAGGCACATTTTATCCTTAAAGTCAATAAACTGAAAGCTAGTGTTCTGCAAATTCTGCAACTGTAACTTCAAGAAGAAAAACATCAAAATAAAATTGAGGTCACTGTATTAAGTCTTACAAACATACCAAAACTCACTGATACCCTATTCTAACTCAAATGATCATGAACTTCTTTCCCATCCCTCCAACTCCTCAATAAATGGAAAATGGGGGGAGGGGGGGATCAGAAAAAATAATTCAGAAACAAAAAGTAGAAAAGAGTCAGAAATAAGATTCACTTTTTGTACTAAACTACAAATGCAATGATGACCACTCTAACTCCTTCTTGTATAAGAAAGGAGCTGCATTAAGTTTAGAGTTGATCAGTTTGGTTGAAAGTATTAAAACTACTTTGAAATATCTGATAGTGGCATGGAGCTTTTAAAGTACATTATACTTTGTTGGACAAGTAAGTAACACAAAAACTCTCTCTAGTTATCCATGCAGAAGCAACCATGAGAGAAGTCATTCAAAAAGAGTATACACATTTCTACAACAGATTCATTAGGTTTTTGAGAAAAGACATGTTTGGAAAAAGTTACTCGTTATCTGCTACTCTGTTGACTGATACTTTTTACCTAGGCACTAACATCAATCATTTCCTATTATATGAAACATCCTAAAGAGTAAGCAGAAAAATGTACATGCATCTGTATATTTAGATCAATCAGACAATAAGAAAAGCCAGCTTTTAATCTACCTTGACAAAACACATCATTTAGATTTAATTATACCTTAAAAATTCAAATTCATTAAAGATAAAAAAATAGGAATAATATTCCAGTTATTCCAACTTACACTTTATCAGTCTCACAACTCTAAAATTCTCTTTATTTTAATTAAATATTTTTTTCTATTATTTTTATCATTATTCACTTGAAAGTTTAATTCTATGTAGAAAAATAATCCAAAAAGTTAAAATAAAGATTAAAACAGTACCAGTCATTTTTTTAGTCTTGAGATAAATATCTGATATCTACATTTGCACACAGAAAATTGAGCGTTTTCATGATGTATTTTAAATGAGTGTTTTCATAATGTGTGTTTTATGCCAGCTGAAAAAAAAAGAAATTAAACTTAAGAACGGGTCATTCTTTTTTGCCTGAAATAAATTTTGAAATCTTGCTTAAAATATACAAGTGTACTAAGCTGAAAATAATGTGTATCTCTAGATTTGCTGTAACTCAAAGTTTTTAAGGTGGTAAAAACTGAAATCTCAGCTATTAGTATTCAATAGCAATTGCATGTTCGACTCCAGACCATTTCTTGAAAAATCAAAGGCTTGTTAATAATGGAATGAAAGAAACAAGCGAACTTATGTTCTCTTCAATGTTCATTTTTTAGGTACAATCTTACATACCTCTCATTTAAATAGGCAAATCTTACTCCCTCTTAACTGTTTATCACTAACCTAGCTGTGGTTGGAAATACACATCATTTCCGTGGTACTTATGATAAATTAAATACCAAATCTGCTGACATTCATTTTTCAGCAAATGAGAGCAATAAAAGCATTAAATAATATTTTAGAATTATTAAAAAAAATCTAATCTTTGTTTTGTCACATGCTATAAAAGCATGATACAAAATGCTACATATTTCAAATGTTCAGGTAAATGGTTACCTTCAAAAAGTTCCTTCTGGAATTTACTGCTATGATCAAAGCTTTATATAAAAGACTTACTATCTTAGTAACTTTAATTTTAAAAATAAAGGAAAATATCTTAATCTGAATGTCATGGTTATGAACAATACAATGATTACGTATTAAGAGTTCTTGGCTTAAAATTCTCTTCGGCTATCTCTTTATGCGGAAGTCAAAACTTTGCGGTTATTACCAACTCAGAAGCCAAATATAAGACAAAGTTTCATTTTTCTTAAATTGAAGGGCTTATAGTAAGATCACCATGTTTTCCTCATATATAACTGTAAGCTTTCGGAAAAACAGTAGTCAATTGCTACTGCCTCTGCTGCCAACTACACCTTACAGTATAAGGTATAGTAATACTTTATTTTTTTAAACAATTTTTACAGTGCCACATTTAGATAGCAAGCCTAATGTTAAAATATGGGGGAAAGTTTGACGAAAACAGTAAATAACCTAAAATAGAAAAGTACAACATAATTAAATGTACTCCAACATTCTATTCACAAACTGCTATAATTCTTCTAACAGACTATAAAGCAATTTTTACATACTGAAATTACTTAAAATTATTCTCCCACAGTAATAGTCTATCTGCTTTCATATGTGAGCTCAATGATTTCAAACAGAAACTTTGATTTGTCATTGTTACAACTGTACATGGTATCCAGATAAAACTAACACCCAGTTCAGTTTCACTAAAATGTTATATTAGTTCTACTAAGTCTTCTGTAAAAGTTTTCACCTCTCCAGTAATCCAACTTTTCAGCCTTAATTTTAAGAAAACCTACAGTTTGTTTTTTAAAGGTAAGCAAACTAAAACAGCTTGAATGGTCCTGTTAATCCTATTAATAAGCAATTCACAATAAGCAGGAAATAAGCATGCAAATTTTGCCAGATTAAAAATCCTAAAATTGTAATTGTCATTAGGCTATTAAGAAATTCCTTTCTCTTAACCCTAATATGCTGTCTACAGATCATCTAGATAATTCTGAAAAATTCACTGACTTTGAACTAGCTTACTTTTAGAAATTTCTCCCAGATCTTAAGATTCAGCTCAATTAGTTTTTAAAATAAAGTGATAGCTCACAAAATTCATCTAAAAACCTAGTATTTTAGTGTTTTATTATTCCTTTTCCCTGTCCTGTCTTGAACCAGAAATAATCTGCTCCCTAAAAAGAAAACATCTACTGACTCAAAAAACATTTACAAAGTACCTGCTATATACCAAGAAATGTTCAATCCAGAGGGGATATATTACTCAACAAAATATTTTAAAGCTCCCAGTCACACAGTTTATTTTCCATTATATAAACTATTCACATAGTTTATGTTTCATTATATAAAATTGGGTCTTAAAAATAACTATTAAAAAAAAACACAAAAAGTTATTAACTCAAACTATTAAAGGTAAAAAGTCTAATATATCATAAAACCCCACTAGAACAATGAATCCCTGCTCTGAGAGGTAAGCCACTCAAGTTACATTTTACATGTGAGCCAGCACCAAGGTTAAGGTAGTTTGCCATTCTCTAACAGTTTTCTAGACAATGTCCTTTTCTCAGAATATCTTCCCCTCTCATAAAATCTTTTGAGTGTTTGTAAAATAATATTTCTATAAATACAAACAGAAGTACCAAAACCAAAGGAAATGATTTGAAAACATACTAAATGTCTAACTTAAAAACTGACATGGCTCGCTCTTCAAAAATGCCGGGTCACGAACATAATATGTTCACCTTAAGGTCAAAGAACTACTCAAGGGCAGCAAACTTTCCTGTTGGTACTAGGGGAAAATTCTTTGAAAACCAAAATCTGAATTAAATGAACATTTTAAATATAAGTAGCAAAAGTTTGTCATNTTTCACCTCTCCAGTAATCCAACTTTTCAGCCTTAATTTTAAGAAAACCTACAGTTTGTTTTTTAAAGGTAAGCAAACTAAAACAGCTTGAATGGTCCTGTTAATCCTATTAATAAGCAATTCACAATAAGCAGGAAATAAGCATGCAAATTTTGCCAGATTAAAAATCCTAAAATTGTAATTGTCATTAGGCTATTAAGAAATTCCTTTCTCTTAACCCTAATATGCTGTCTACAGATCATCTAGATAATTCTGAAAAATTCACTGACTTTGAACTAGCTTACTTTTAGAAATTTCTCCCAGATCTTAAGATTCAGCTCAATTAGTTTTTAAAATAAAGTGATAGCTCACAAAATTCATCTAAAAACCTAGTATTTTAGTGTTTTATTATTCCTTTTCCCTGTCCTGTCTTGAACCAGAAATAATCTGCTCCCTAAAAAGAAAACATCTACTGACTCAAAAAACATTTACAAAGTACCTGCTATATACCAAGAAATGTTCAATCCAGAGGGGATATATTACTCAACAAAATATTTTAAAGCTCCCAGTCACACAGTTTATTTTCCATTATATAAACTATTCACATAGTTTATGTTTCATTATATAAAATTGGGTCTTAAAAATAACTATTAAAAAAAAACACAAAAAGTTATTAACTCAAACTATTAAAGGTAAAAAGTCTAATATATCATAAAACCCCACTAGAACAATGAATCCCTGCTCTGAGAGGTAAGCCACTCAAGTTACATTTTACATGTGAGCCAGCACCAAGGTTAAGGTAGTTTGCCATTCTCTAACAGTTTTCTAGACAATGTCCTTTTCTCAGAATATCTTCCCCTCTCATAAAATCTTTTGAGTGTTTGTAAAATAATATTTCTATAAATACAAACAGAAGTACCAAAACCAAAGGAAATGATTTGAAAACATACTAAATGTCTAACTTAAAAACTGACATGGCTCGCTCTTCAAAAATGCCGGGTCACGAACATAATATGTTCACCTTAAGGTCAAAGAACTACTCAAGGGCAGCAAACTTTCCTGTTGGTACTAGGGGAAAATTCTTTGAAAACCAAAATCTGAATTAAATGAACATTTTAAATATAAGTAGCAAAAGTTTGTCATGACAAGATAGTGCACCGCCTGATACTACTACCTGAACTTAAGTAGAACTTCAATAGATGAGTTTTCCCCTCTGCAAGTAAATTTTTTTTTCTATACCAAAAGTAAAATACCCATTATGTATTTCTGGGTAACAGAACAGAAATTCAACATTGAAAGAATAATTTTACACTTAAACATATTTGGTCCTTCTTCATTTGCATTAAATCTCATTTCATAATTTAACTGAACATATATTCCAAAATTGTATTTATTAATAAATGAAAATATCTTCAAGGGGGAAAATAACTTCACTGTCATATTAATATTTTTCAAGTTCTCATGTGTCAAGGGAAAGCAAGTAAACCCCCAAAATGGGGAAGGGAGATGCTGATATAACATACAAGGTAGATTCATTAATGCTTACCTCCCCATGTACTTGCTACCTGAGAAGCAGTTGACATTGAAAGTACAGATGGGTGAAAAGTCGGCTGCTGCAAATCAAGCAGATCATTTGGTAGCTTTGATGTGCTAGAAAGATATTTTGAAAATATGATTTATTTATTAGACTTTGCTGTATTAGTCACTCCTCTCACTCATTCCAGTAAATAAAAACATTTTTTTAAGTGAGAAAAAAGTCCCAATAATATAAATCTCAAAAGGAAGAACAGTTTCAGCAAGAAAGAGTTGCACGTCCCTTGTATAACAGCATATTTCAAAGGAGACCTAGAAAATGATTCAAGTACCATATCTTAAGTTTAGACAGGATTCAACTAATAGTAGCCATTTTGGAAAGAATCAAGGTCTTGCTCAGGAAAAAACTAGTCTCTGTTGAAAAGAACCTAGTACCTAAACAACATAATTCCAAATTACAAAATGACATGACAAATTAGTTTTTCTAAAGAAATGTGTTTTTTAATATTTAAAACTCCAACTACATTTTTAATACCAAAACTCCCACAAAATAAAACACCTATTAATATTACCTCTATTGCTTCAAATATCAAGCATACCAATAATACAGGAAAAAAATTAAACATGCATATATAATGTAAACTTGTAACAGAGCCACCCCATTACACAATGCAACTTACATATATCTTACCATGAGACTTTTACATGATTAACAAACAGCTCAAATAAGATTCCAGTTTCTAAGAATTGAGGCATTATTTGTACCTCAGCATAGTTAACTTACACTTATTCATAGTTTAATTTACACTTATTCAAAAATAAAAAGTTTTGAAGATGTATCTTTTAGATGTAAAACATAGTGTTATAAGTAAATAAAAATACAAATGTATTTAGTGCTTTGGGGAAAAATACAGACTATGCAGTAAGTGTTACATAATAGGCTGTAAGATTTGTCCTTAATTACTAATAAAAAGGTGAAAATGTTGAATGTATTAAGTGAAATAAAAATATTAGATTTTTATCAATTGTTTTATCCTCAAATATTTAACATTCTTTTCTATTTACCCACATCCTCTTACCCTGCTTAGACAGGCTTCTTTCTAAGATCCCTAAGACAAAAAAACTTAACACTTAATGGGTCTGATGTTATTGGGGATTAAGGAGAGTATTATACAAAAATCAAAACAAACAAAAAGACAAAATTGAAAGAGAGAAAAACACATAACTAAATATAACATCTACTAAGACTTCTGGAAGCAGGCAGCAGTTAAGTTACACTGAACTCTGACAGGAGTAGGTAAGTTGAAGGGAAGATCGTTTAAGGTTTAGTTAATAAACAGCAACAATAAAATCAAAGGAAAACAAGCATGCAGCACTCTCCATGTGGCATTTACCATGCAATAAGCACCATGTTCACGGTGTTAAACCAGTCAATCCTAACTAAAGAAAATCAACCCTTAATATTCATTGAAAGGACTGATGCTGAAACTCCCAATACTTTGTCCACCTGATGCAAAGAGCCTGATCACTGGAAAAGGCCCTGATGTGGGGAAAGACTGAGGGCAGGAAGAGAAGAGGACAACAGAGCATGAGATGTTTGGATGGCATTGCTGACTCAATGGACATGAGTCTGAACAAATTTCAGGTGACAGCAAAGGAAAGGGAAGCCTGTATCCTATAGCACATGTGGTTGCAAAAAGTCGGATATGACTCAGCAAATGAACAAGCAGCACCATGTTTATTAGTGATCCTACAACCCTGACAGATATGAAAATTCTTGGTCCTTACGCTACAGCTACTGAACCAGAAACTCTAGAGGTGCAGCTCATAAATCTGTGATTCTGATGGTGGCTAAGACTGAGAACCGTGATCTGTACATTATCTTGTCTGGAAACTGAGATTTTAAAAGAGAGAGAGAGATATAAGAAATAAAACAAACCAGATTCTTATACTCTAAATCACTTTAAGGTAAAACACAGGAGGGATTTTTAAAAAGCCAGTTATTCTAATTTGCCTAGAATTAAAATATTTCTATTGTAGTTAAGTAGCTTAAACTAGGCAACAGGATTACTGAAGTTGGGTTGATAGGGTTCAATACCACAGAAATCTGGCAACTCTTACTATGTTTCAAGTTACCTAAGGGACTAGAAGTGAAAAACTTTCTAAGTATCTAATGAAAGGATATTCTGAAATTACACATCATACATACATATCCAAGAGTTATACACAAGGTCATGAACCATTAGAAACTTCACAAATGCGTATAACTATTAGTTAATTTTTATATTTTTACAATGAAATATTTGCCCAGAGAAAAACCACCACCCTCTAACTGGTATAAATTTATCATTTAGCCATCTTCCATTTTTTAAATATTCAAAATATAAACTCTTATCACTTTGTATTTAGCTATTATTCACTACCACTGTTTATTACTACCTTCTTTGTGTGAATTCACGATTATGAAAATCTGGTATCAAATTAAACCTGAAAAGCTCTGCACAATTGATATATCTTTAAACCTAGGCATTCAAAGGGAAGCGCTAACCACTCCACCTACCTGTTAGAAGAACTAGGGGTAGAAAATATGTCAATGGCTGGTGCAGTCATTACACTCCCTGCTGAAGTGGACACAGGAGAGGCTGCAGTTGTTAAAGAGGTATGAGGTTTCTTTGCAAGTTCTTTTAGGCGCTGCTCCTGTTGAGAAAGGGCACTACCATAAGAAACCTAGAAACTAGACTGATTTGTAAGGCCTCTGAAAGAAAGTATTTTCTAATTTTGTTTTGATAGCAGAAAGGTATTCTCTGTATTGTCAATTGTTCAATGTCAGGATGAAAAATTAAGACTACTAAATTTCATCTTGTTTGTACAAATATTTATTAAATACTGTTAGTCTGTATGGAAGTCCCAATTACTTTATGAGCACTTATACTTGCTTTTCCAAATAATTTAAGAGAACGCATACACCTACCTTTAAAGCTTTTAAACGAGCCTGTTCTTCCTCTAATGCTGCCTGCTTTTCCCTTTCATCCACTTTGGTAAGAGACAGGCCAGTGCTTGCCAGGGAAGAGACTGCGTTGGAAAGTGTTGTTGCCCTAGGATAATCAGACAAAAGTAATTAATTCAGTTTTTGGCCAAATGTTTCGCATTATATCCTGGTTACAAAATGGTTTAGTGGGCTAGCCATGGATAGATACTATAATTATGAACTAAACCTATGGAGACAACATCAGTACTTCAGAAGAAATATTCTACCCACTCATCTAGAGGATTATTAAGAAATTAGCTGATTTACACATACATTCATTAAATACTAATATTTTAAACTAAATGTTAGACTTTGGAAAGGATTTGGAAAGGATTCACAATAAAGGTGAAGGACACTGCCTGTTCCAAGCCCAAGGGAGGGATCCCATGCAACTGGAAAAGAGTTCACATACTTCAGGGAAAACCCTGACGGGTGAAACATATTGAATTTCTCATTAAGAAGTGACCTTCTGCTAATTTACAACCTGGGTTTTGGCAGTACTACTACAGAACACGAAAATATAAGAACCAGCAGTAAATAATGAGTCTGTAGATATGTTTCCCTTATAATACCCCACAAAGATGTCATTCCCAGAGGGCCCACAGGTTCTCCCAATGGGAGACTAATGTCATCCCAGTCACCAGTCCATTTGGCACCTCCTTTCTATTTGCTACCCTTTTGCCAAGCTGGAATTTTCTTTTCAAACATACTATATTTGCACATGCGTACGTAATTCCTCATTCCTCACTGGTCGATTCACAGCAAGCCATCTCCTTTCCCTTAGATCAAAAACTTATCATGATCATAAACCCCAACATTTAATTTCCATATGTTAATTCTAGGCAAAATAAACATGTTTGGTAAAGAATTCTAACCTGAAACTGCCCCTCAGGGATTGCTATTAATTTTCCTTTATCACATACCAAACACCATTAATTTCTACTCTAAGTAAACAAGTAGCAAAACTATTTAAGTTTTATATAAATATCAATTTTATAAAAGAGCCAATATAAAGATAAAACTCTGAAGACAAAGAAGAGTAATACTGTTCTAAAGAAATTTGAAAATATTAGAGGTTAAAAAAACATATAAGGTAAATCAGTATACCTGAAGCTACTTGGCTATGTTTTGCATTACTTTCTCAAATAATTGGCCCTCATATTTTTAAAAACCTATTAGAAAAATCACATCAAAAAGAAGGAAAGTTCTAATCATAATTTATACAAAAGTTTTTTCTTCTACTAACTAACACAACAACAACATTACAAGGTCAATAAGAGATGATCTCTATTATTTTTGCTAGGTTCATTGGTCTTAGTCTTGGAAATCAGCTAAAAGTCTAACTGAACAATGAAAATATGTCACCAATCACCCCCAAGAACTGGCATTAGAGAAGAGATGATGAAATCTTATGTTGGACATCCTAGTTCTGAGTCCCTGAATTACTACTGCATACTTCACAGGGCTATTTGTGAGGGTGAATCAAATTTGTAAAAAGGAGGCTTATAATTATAATATACCATATTAACCCATGCATCTTTAAGAAGAAATACTAACATTATGAACATCATTCTAAACCACACAATTACTGTCATCATCTTAACAAATGCTAATATTTACTGAAAATTAGAAACTGCCACAAAAACTTACATGTATTAATCTTTAAGAGCAACTCTCTGAGGTTGATACTGTTAATAAACTTGACATAAATGGTGAAATCAAGATAAAGAAAAATTAAATAACTTGGAACATCAGCTAGACTCATCTACTACTTTCTCAGAAACAGCACTACCTCTCTTTGCCCCACAAATAATAATGTACCTGCTTGCAGCTGTAGAATCTTTGATTTTCTTTCCTTCCAAGGAAGCTAAATGTTGTTCCAAAGCATCAAGAAGACTACTGGGGGCCTAAAATTGTACAAATATTAAGACTCTCATGATAATCACACCATTACTCAAAATAAATCAAGAATCATCTAATACAAGAAAGAAAAATAAATAGGTATATTCCCCATGAACGAATTAACAGTGGCATTTCAGCTATCTAAGAATGACACTATTATTTTTATTACACAAGCATCATCTGCTAAGAGCATTAACAAACAATCAAAGCTATAAAAACTGTCTATGTGAACATAAAACATTAAGAGGATCCTGCAATTTTTTAATATTTAACTTATTTATATTTTAAATAAAAACAATCCTAAAAGTTGGACATATTGCTAAGTGAGCTCCTGCTACTGCTGCTGCTAAGTCGCTTCAGTCGTGTCTGACTCTGTGCAACCCCACAGACGGCAGCCCACCAGGCTCCCCTGTCCCTGGGATTCTCCAGGCAAGAACACTGGAGTGGACTGCCACTTCCTTCTCCAATGTAGGAAAGTGAAAAGTGAAAGTGAAGTCGCTCAGCCATGTGCGACTCAGCAACCCCATGGACTGCAGCCTACCAGGCTCTTCCATCCATGGGATTTTCCAGGCAAGAGTACTGGAGTGGGTTGCCACTGCCTTCTCCAAGTGAGCTCCTAGTACTTAATAAATACTGAGTAACTGAAAGTGTCCAAACACCATTTTGAAACTGACAAATGAAACTGAAAATTAACATCAAGGAAACAAAAAATCATAATGAGATCCAACTTCTTACTCACTAGATGGTTACACAGACTAGCAACATCAAATGTTGAGGATACAAAGCAAATATAACTGTCATACAATGCTGGTGGGAATACACCTACCTTGAAAAAAGACATTTTTTTTTTTAAGAAAGCTAAATATACACCTACATTAATTACCCAATTCCATTTCTAACTGTTTATTTAAGAGAGAAGCATATGTCCACAAGAAAAGACTTGTTGTAAGCACCTTTATTTGGTGGTTTAGTAGCTAAGACATGTCTGACTTTTGCGACCCAATGGACTATAGCCTGCCAGGCTCTTTTGTCCATGGGATTTCCCAGGCAAGAATACTGGAGTGGGCTGCCATTTTCCTCTCCAGGGGATCTTCCCAATCCAGGAAACAAACCCAAGTCTCTTGTATCTCTTGCACTGCAGGTGGATTCTTTACTGCTGAGACACCAGGGAAGCCCCAGCTTTATTTACCACAGTTAAAAAACTGTAAATAATCCAAAAGTTCCCAAATTTTCTAATTTAGAAAAGAGACAAAACTGTGGTAAATTCACATGATGGAATACTATTCAGCAATTAAAAAGAATTCATTAATGGTATATCTTGGAGAAGGCAATGGCACCCCACTCCAGTACTCCTGCCTGGAAAATCCCATGGATGGAGGAGCCTGGTAGGCTACAGTCCATGGGGTCGCTGAGGGTCGGACACGACTGAGTGATTTCACTGACTTTTCACTTTCATACATTGGAGAAGGAAATGGCAACCCACTCCAGTGTTCTTGTCTGGAGAATCCCAGGGACGGGGGAGCCCGGTGGGCTGTCGTCTATGGGGTCGCACCGAGTCGGACACGACTGAAGTGACTTAGTAGCAATGGTATATCTAACATATAGACAGCTCTCAAGACATTATGATGAGCAAAAGAAGCCAGACATAAAAATAGTCACATGATCCCATTTATGTTAAATTCAAAAACTGATAAAAATTACTCTATTAGAATTCAAAATAGTGATTTGTGTGGAGCGGACTAGGGGTGACTGGAGGGGGACAGAGGCTGATGGAAACATTTATATCTTAAATGGTGTATTGATTATACTAGTGCTTACAGTTATCAATCCTCATTCAAACAGATATTTACCTCAATTTTTTTTTAAAGACTAGCTTGAAACCCTCAGTCTATGTGTCAAATCTCAACTGAATATGAACAGTTAATTATTTATTTTCAAAAGGAAACCTTTTCAGTGAGCTAAAAAGGAACTGTTCACTACTTTTAAGTGAAGCAAATACATCAGTGGCAAATATTCTTTAGGATTTGATATAAAGTTTCTGAATTACAGGTATCCAAAAGCAGTTGGAAGAGACAGTACTAGCTAATTTCTCTGTCAACTATGACCTGAACAACTCCCTTCATCCTATATTTTCTCTCTATATCAAGGCCATATAGCACAAGACAGACATGGTAGGAAACAAGAACTTCTGTGCTGATCTGAGGACACACATGCAGTCCCTCAACCTCAACAAACCAGCAGGCCAACGACCATCTGGACTACACCAGAGACGATGAGGAGAGTGTTACTAACAGCAATTAACACTAAAAGCTCCTGTAACACAACAGGCACTGTGTGAGCTACCCTGTATGCCATCACCAAATCTGTGAGAAAGACACGACTACCATATCCATTTTACAAGTAAACAACCTGAGACAGAAAATGAACTTGGCCCAGATCACGTATCTGATACACAGCAGGAGCCAACACAGTGTGTAAGCTGTGTCCCGCCTGAAAGCCCAGATACTAACTACTACGCTACAGATTCTTAAATTAAAACTGAGGTCACTTAAACTATGTATCTTTTTCTGAAACATTTAAGTTGTGCTTACAAATACTTAAAACTACCTAGGTATGATAATTAATAACTATACCTTAAATCCCTTTTACATATATCTATTTTTTTCAAAGTCAAATCTACATTACAAAAAATGAAGGAAATGTGATGCTTCACATCCTAAAAAGAACAATTTATAACAAACAAAAAAAGAGTAAATAATCTCAAATTTCCACTTTTTAAAAATTTCCACTTGTGTATAACTACCATCTTTCCTAAAGTACAATACCATGAATACTAAAGTACAGACACATATGATAGTATGGCCTGAGGCTGATCTTTTTACTTTTAAATTTATTTATTTTAAACTTTTTATTTATATTAGCATATAGCCCATTAACAATGCTGTGATAGTTTCAGGTGGACAGCAAAGGGACTCAGCCATACTATATACATGTATCCATTCTCCCCCAAACTCCCTTCTCATCTGAAACTGTCAAATCAGTTTATACTGTTCAAACAATGACTCTTATCACACTTAGCCTATAACAATAATGTGCTCAATCTTAATCAGGTCAATTATTTCACGTGGGCATATACAAAAATTTTTATTTGCATACAATTCATAACTAGATCTAGTATATACACTTAGCCTGGAGATCAAAGAGATGAATCAGAACAAGTGAGTACACAGAAAAACAGTAAGAACTATTAATAAGCAAAGTATTTAAAAGAATCCCAGAATGACTGAAAATAAGGTAAAAGAGATAACTACTGAGGAGAGAGTTGATATAAAAGGATAGTTTATGCCAGGTCCTTTCATTGTTAATACTCAGTAAACAAATACCAGAAAAGGCCAGAAAAAACTGTAGGTTTCAAGTTTCCTTCCTAAAATTTTTTTAAGATAATGATAATAAAAATAATATTATAGTAGCTAACACTCAGTGCTTAATGCACTAAATGTTTTTTAGGTATTAACTCTTAATCCTCCCAACTGAGTTGGGTGGGTATTGTAATACCTACAGAGAGTAGATAGTACACAAAGAGTAACTTCCCCAGATCACAGGGCCAGCTGGTGCCACAGCCAGGACTCAAACTTAAGAGCAATGTTTTGAGGTTTATACTGATGCTTTTTAACTGTGGTGTTGGAGAAGACTCTTGAGTGTCCCTTGGACTGCAAGGAGATCCAATCAGTCCATTCTAAAGGAGATCAGTCCTGTGTGTTCATTGGAAGGACTGATGCTGAAGCTGAAACTCCAATACTTTGGCCACCTCATGCAAAGAGCTGACTCACTGGAAAAGATTCTGATGCTGGGAAGGATTGGAGGCAGGAGGAGAAGGGGAGGACAGAGGATGAGATGGCTGGATGGCATCACCGACTCAATCAACATGAGTTTGGGTGAACCCCATGAGCTGGTGATGGACAAGGAAGCCTGGTGTGCTGTGATTCATGCGGTTGCAAAGAGTCGGACACAACTGAGAGACTAAACTGAACTGAATGTATCTACCAGAGTCAAAGAGCCAAAGTGCAAGGTTTAAAACCAGAAAAACAAAAAATTATCCTGTGTAAGATAATTCTCTACCAATAGTATAGTGAAGATTTTGTTTTTAAAATACCATTCTCTAAGTTCAGTTCTTTCTTTTCTGGGGGGTGCGGGGGTGGGGGGTGGTGGTAATGATGATGAGAAACAGAGACTAAAGAGAATAAACTAAAAGAACAGCAGAGTACTGGCTGACTTCACCAAGAAGAAATGAGTAGCCTTTTATATGGTTATAATGTTAGAACAATCATCAGCAATACATCAAAACATTAAAAATCAAGAAAAATACACTGATCTTGACAGCAAGAGTTGCAAATTATTCATCTTTGTACCCTTCAGATCTAGTAGAACACAGCAGTCAGAGACTGACATTACAACAATACTTACCTGTGAAAGATCTGGTATATCACCTCTGTCAATTCCAACTTGCTGTAAGAAGAAGCAGCATTGTATTTAATAGACAAAATTACAATAAGGAGTTTCGTAAGTAAAATTTAGAAAATAACAGTTGTGACTAGAACTATGAGCAATATTTTAGGAAGAATTCTTTAATCCCCAGATATCATTCAATACCTCCAAAGACTCATATATTATCTAATGGCCCTAAAAGTTGTAACAGGAGGGGAAGGAGAGTTAGAAATTCAACCAGGCTACTAAGTTATTGTCTCTACATCCTCAAAACACCTAAAGAAACTACCTTGTCACAATCTGAAAAATTCATCACTTTTGTGACAAAAACACTACACCAAGAATTAGAAAGGCTGACCATGAACAAGCCTGTTGGAGCCTAACAAGAAGTTAAGGAACAAACCTAACAAAAATGACTCACTCTTTTACCATAAAGTACACTTTCCCTGGCCGTCACCACAGATTTCAAACCTATGTTCACTCAAGCAGGCCAGGTTTTATACAAATACCAAGTGATATTTAACCAGGATATAACCATCTCCACAAAGCAATCCCAACACACTTTCATGATGCTCAGGTACTAGGTTAATTCCAGCAAAGAAGATAAAAAACATTCTTATTTATTCCAACATCCTAATTTAAAAATTCTTTTCCCTCCAGTGACTATATGATTATTCATGCTGTATGACTACTTCATTTTCTAATCACTCCCTCTTCCTTTTCTCAACCTTTTAAGGGCCAATTCCGGAATGGTATCAGTAGAAAAGTTGATAAAAATAATTCATCCTAAGATCTTCAAAACTAATCACTGAATGATATATTTGTCATCTTCAAACACATTTGAAAAGGTTACTTGAGTCTTCACTCCAAGAACTTAGGTCTCATAATGAAATTGTGAGCCCAAAGACCACTTCATCAAAGAATATTCTTAAGGTAGGAGAGTATTCCTATGGAGTGGATGGTCCAGCAGGGTAAGACCAGCAGATCTGGAGGCAAATAAGGGCTTAAAACTTAAGTCAGTATATACAACTTATCAAATGCAAAGAACAGAAGAAGCCAAAGGGAAAGGTCAACAAAGTAAATGTATTTAAAGAATTTCTACAATCATCATAAACACTACTTCTTTCTGGTTTTAGCATGTGACTGACCCTAAAGATATTGAGAGATACTTTAAACCTGAATAAATTCCAGTATACTTCATAAAATAGTTTAACACTGCAAAGTTACTTTCTTCCAAGGTCTCACCATCTTTCTGTATCTTACTCCACCTGCTACAGAATAAAACATCACTACAATAATAGAGGCAGAATCACCAGCTTGCTAGTTTCAGATGAACTACTTGATATTACTGATCAATAATATAATATATTCATGTTTTAGAATTACCCTAACAAAACACCTCTGGTAATAATAGGTAAATGGAAGAGAAAGGGAAAACGAAAACTCTTTTAAGTGCTGTCTTTGTGGAAGCAAGATGATGTCTATAAGCATCACCACAATTACCTTCTGTGACTCTCAGAAACTCATTTTTCAAAAAGAGTTACAAAATTAATTATCCTATAACCTACATTCATAGCTTTGATAAACAATGACAAACAATAAAGGCATTAAGATCACTTCTGAAGGGAAGAAGACATTCTGAACCATATGGCTCTGGCTGCACTGAAGGAAGGAGATCTGCACTAACAGAATATTCTTTACCATATTTAATAGAATAAATCTTCTATGACATACAGCCAATTCCAAACATAAAAATCACTGCCATCTACCTGATTTTACAGAGAAAGAATTTTAAAATTAGACTACTTTTTAGTGTTCAATACTAGATTAAATACACAGGGTAATATTCAATGTTATATCATATTCATACCATAGCACAGAATGCGATATAGTATAGTGTTATAATTGAATATACACCTTACTATATTTAAGACACTTCTTTCACTTGAGTAAAGACTGATTTCTTTGAAATGTACACTTAAAGACAAAGAAACCAAGTTAAGAGATACAGTCATTTAAATACAATTTACCTCTGCAACTTTGAGAAACTCTGAGATTCTAGTCATCCTAGTTAGGAACTTCTTATAGATGTCAAGACCTTCTTTGCACTGGTTCTTTTTCATATCAAAATATTTTTCTGCCAAAAACAGATATAAACATACTTTTATTCACTGAAAAAAGATTTATAATACTCAAAAGAGAAAAAGATTTAAAACAGCCCAAGTTATACTGATGTCTCAGAAAACACACTCACCAAGTGTTAAATTAGCTTAGGTATTCAAAGCAAGTTAAAATAGAGATGCTGCTATATTAAAAATTAAGAAATTACGATTTTATTCCTATTACCAGTTTTTCCTACAATATTTCTTCTCTAACTATTCCCTAAGTATAATTTGCATGTTAATATAGATCACATTTGACTCCATTTAAAACAGTGCTAAATGTCTACTTTCAAATATTCTAAATAATATTAAGAAAGATGGCAACTTTTCTAAGTCCAGATGTCACTTGGAAAACTAATTTACATAAATAGCAGTAAAGAGCTTAATTTATACCAAGGTGGGAGACTATACTTTCTAAAACTCTGTAAAAAACTTTCCATTTTTCACTTGTGGGTAAGAAAAAAAAGTTTCCATATCTCCATGGATTAAAGCGTCCCTAAATGAGTTTCTATTTCCCCTGTCTATGAAAATCAAATTTAAATAAATTCTTTAAAAAAAATTACTGAAAAGGAACAATAAATATATTGGAGTAAATATATCCGACATCTTGACACTTGATACTTTGACACTCTTTGCAGACTGTTACTTTTCTATTCCATTCAAAATCCATTGAAAAAAATTAGCATCTCTAGGCAAAACTAACTGAATGCCATATATACCTAATATACAACAAAGCACCACAGATTCCTAAAATGCCTCAAATGTAAAAAAACATCCTTTAAAAAGGTATTTATTTTAAAATAATTATCAATCTAAAAATTAAGTTTAGAAAAAAGTACCAATCTTACAATTAAAAGTTCTTTTTGGAATAAACTGAGGAAATTATTTTCCTGAGACAGAAAATCCCAACTTAATTTTTAAGAAATTTTTCTATTTCTAAAAATAAAACTGATAGAAAAAAATACAGATATATCTAAAAAGTGTATAGTTCACCTGGCTGAACATTCTAATTGTACAATTATTTAATCACTTAGCATTGTACTCAGGTATAAAATTCTTTTCTCCAAGTTGTTAAATGAATAACTATATCTCAATGAATTTTAAGGCAGCTTTAAGTAATAACTAAGACATTATCAATGACACAAGATAAGAGATAAAATGTTATTAAATGATAGAAATATTTACCCAACAGGTTAATAATTCCTTCATTGTATGCTGCAAACAGTCTAATGGCATCTTTGAACAGGAGCATGAAGGCAGCATTTATTACCCCATTTGTAAGTTCGTTGCTATTAACCTGGAAAAAAAAATAGAAAGATTAGCTAGTTCTAAAATGACAATGAATTCCTTCAAAGTAAAATATAATGAATTCAAATACTTAGGTGTAGGATAAAAAAAGACATTTATCTCTAGCAATCACAGTCACAGCCATACAGTGCAAAAATATTGATCGAAGAGTTCAGATTTATTTAAAAGCCACAACACAAACCCTATAACATTGACTTTAGTTCAGAAATATGTCAGTGAGAACAAAAGTACCTTTCAACTCTTGAAATTCTTAGGCTACATCTCAAAAGTATTTTAAGTTCATTTCAACATTAAATACTTCTAATTACAAAATAAAGCCCATTTCTAAGTTCACTTTCAGTCATGAAGAATTTACTGAATATTTCTAAAAAAAAAAAAAAAATTATTAAATGGCTACTATAATCACCAAAGAACTGAGTTAAGCTAGGTAGAAAATATCTTTTTAAAAAAGAAATAATTTTCCCAATATTACAAACAAACTCACCTTCAAAGTGGATATAATATTTCTACCTCATATGACTACAGGAGAATTAACTGACATACTCATGTAAAGAGTTTGATGCAGTATTTTACACATAAATGATCAATATTTATTTTTTCTTAAACTTTTAATTTTGTATTGGGGTATAGCTGATTAACAATGTTGTGCTTGCTTCAAATGAAAAGAGAAGGGACTCATCCATATATACACATGTATCAATTGATCAATACTATTATTAGTGACTCATGTTTTAATAAAAAAAAGGCAGTTGTCTACCAAGATATATGAGAAATACCTCTAGCTTAACAATAATCAAAAGGATAAAACAAGTTAATCTTAAGTTCCTTTTCAGATAACTGTGGTGGTGGTGGTTCAGTTGCTAAGTTGTGTTGTCTACCAAGATATATGAGAAATACCTCTAGCTTAACAATAATCAAAAGGATAAAACAAGTTAATCTTAAGTTCCTTTTCAGATAACTGTGGTGGTGGTGGTTCAGTGGCTAAGTTGTGTTCAGCTCTTATGACCCCATGGACTCTAGCCTGTCAGGCTCCTCAGTCCATAGGATTTCCCAGGCAAAAATACTAGACTGAGTTGCCGTCTAGATAACTAAGTACATGATAATTAACTTGTTAGGTACAGAAAAATATAAGCTGAATGGTAAGCAACAAACTGGTAAATATTTTCAGAATACCTGACAAGATCAATCTGCATTATAGAGAGAATTCTATAAGGCAATACACAAAATAAAAGATACATATAGCTAATAGTGCGAAAACAAGTTCAACTTCACCAATACGCAAATTAAAAGAATCAAATTAAATTACTGAACTATCCTCTCTTGAGTACCAGACTAGTAGGTATCAAGATAGTCAAAACCAAGGTATTATTCTACACCAATAAGAACACAGAAAAACAGGTGCCTATTGACTAGTGGCTGGCTCAACCTTTTGGAGTATAATTTGGCAATATTTATTAAAAACTTGTATGTCCTGGTGGCTCAGATGGTAAAGCGTCTGTCTACAATGCGGGAGACCTTGGTTCGATCCCTGGGTCAGGAAGATCTGCTGGAGAAGGAAATGGCAATCCATTCTAGTGCTATTGCCTGGAAAATCTCATGGACAGAGCAGTCTGATAGGTTACAGTCCATGGGGCTGCAAAGAGTCGGACATGACTGAGCGACTTCATTTTCACTTCAACCATCTAATTCTTTGTCTAGGGCATTAATTCCATATAAATAGGCTTATAAATGTATAGATATACTATTATCTAATGCACACATGGAGTATCTAGTATCCCTCCCTTCTGTTTTTTTTTCCCCATTTTCTGAATTAAAAAACCAAATGCCCTAAACATTTTTATCAACAAGTAAAGTGTTAGTTGCTCAGCTGTGTCCAACTCTTTGCAACCCATGGACTGTAGCCTGGCACACTCCTCTGTCTATGGGATTTTCCAGGCAAGAATACTTGAGTGGATTGCCATTTCCTTCTCCAGTGGATTGCCATTTCCTTCTCCAGTGGATTTTCCCAGCCCAGGGATTGAAGCCAGGTCTCCTGCATTGCAGGCAGGTTCTTTACCATCTGAGCCATCTGGGAAGCAATAAATTATTACATACAACAAAGTATAATAGACATTGAAAAGAACATGCAATTTTATAAAGATACCCACGATAAATTAAGTGGAAAAAAAAAATCATGGTTGGACGTTTTCTCTATAAAAATCAAAATAAAGTTCAGCAGTTACATTAATCCCCTGTCTTCTGGACTAGGAGCCAGCAAACTAGGGGCATGACTCAGTATTTCAGACTGTGCAGGCCATATGATCTGCCACAACTACTTGGCCCCTTTATTACACCAAAAAAAGCAGCCATGTAACAGATGAACCTGTTCTAAAAACACTATTGCGAACACTGAAATATAAATTTCATATACTTTTCACCTGTTAAAAAATTATTTTATTACTAGCAACCATTCAAAAATGTAAAAATATTCCCTTTTTAATTATTTGCAACCATTTAAAATTCACAGTTCTCATTCACAAGCCACATAAAAAAACAGTAGCTTGAGAAGCTGCTCTAGTCTCTGAAGTACCTACGGGATGCATTTACTCAAAGTTTGTCGAACACTATCTGTGCCACATAGTACTGAAAACAGGGACACAGCAGGGCAAAGCAAAGCTGGTCCCTGGCCTCCGGAAGTGAAAGATGAGCAAGTGACAGCACAGCATTAAAGGAAAATCAATTTCAGCATAAAACTGTCACAATTTCGATCACTAACTTACACTTACAAGGTCTAAAAAATATATCTTTAAGCTAGATGCACCAAAAAAGAAGACTTGAAAATGCTAACACCCAACATACTACAAACACATAACAAAGCTGGAAACTCGATTCAAGTAGCGGTCATTAAAACAAAAATCCCAGGGAACACAGAGTCCTTGGGCAATAGATATACAGTACATTGTTACAAGTATATTTGAACTTCCCTTTATTTCTTAATAACTGTCATGCTTTGAGTTCTGCAAAGTAGACAAAAAGTGAAATCTTAAGACAGCTAGTCATAAGCAAAATTTTGTATATTTTTAACATCTAAAAACCATTATCAAAAAAAGCAGATTTTCACATAATCTCTTCACCTCGCCATCACTTTCTTCAGCTTGTATACCCTATAATATAGCGGGGATTCTGGAAGCACCACCAAAGTAATCAGAGTAAATTTTAAGCAATTATTCAAATAGAAAGTAATCTGATTTGGGGCCACATTTATAGAAAATCCTTAGCCAAATAGGATAACAGTGTGAAAAAATTAGTCTATGACAACTTGAGATTAAAAAATCTAATTAAAATAATGCAATTTTAAAAATATCAAATCACAAAAGCGTTTATGTAATCAACTTACATTAAAATCAAGAAGGGCATCCATTTGATTCTGAATAATTGGTACAGTTTTTAGGAGTTTTTCTGTGTTCATGGTTCTCATAACTCCATCAGCCCTGTTTAAAGAAAAGAACAATTGAGTTTGTTATTAAATCTATGTTTCAAACTCCCATCTGGTTCTCTATTTAAACAGAGAACAAGCTGTTACCAAACATCACACGTTTTTATGTCATTATTGAACCTGAAACCTCAAGTAGAAATTGTAAAGAAAAACAAAACCAAAAAATACCATATGTGCAATAACAAGGTGCTCATTTCAAACTAAAAAGATGTAAAACATGAGACATAAAAATAAAAGCTTACAATATATAACCAGCTTTATACTGTACTTTTCACATGAGGAAATCATCTGATGCTCACACTGCTCATTCATCTAAAGGGCATTTCCCTCAAATCACTAAACAGGACACGATGGAGTCTGCAGTTGAATACAAGTCTTGGTAAGTACCATTTTACTTAAAGTAGTTTGTGACTCAAATTAAAATTATTTAGGGATTCCTTGGCGGTCCGGTAGGTAAGAATTCTCCTTGTAATGCAGGGAACACTGTTTGGTACCCTGGTCTAGGAAGATCCCACATGCCACTGGGCAACTAAGCCCCTGTGCCAAAACTGCTGAGCTTGCACTCTGGAGCCTGCGCGCTGCAACTACTGAGCCCAAGCTCAACAACTACTAAAGCCTCGGGCCCTAGCACCAGTGCTCCCCAGCAAGAGAGATCACCCAAACGAGAAGCCTGTGCCCTACAACGCAGAGGAGCCTCTGCTCTCCACAACTAGAGAAACCTGCGCACAGCAAAAAAGGCCCAGCATAGCCATAAATAAAACATGAAGCTATATACTCAAATATACACAATTTAAAAACATTTTATTACAATATAAAGGACAGTTTTACCAAGTCATTCTAATTGGGCCATTAAAATAAGTGATGCTTAAGAGAAATTGTTTTTAATAAAATATTGTTAAATATTTCCAAAAAGATTTCTTTAGGTATTTCTAAAGAAAGATAAACATCAGTAGTATCAAATAAATTAGAATTTTACAAAACTGACACCAAAAACACTAGATAAGAGGTAACAGAGTTAACACACACAACTAACACCAATATGTTTATAATAGACCAGGCTTATGGGTTTGGTGTTTTTCAAATTCTCAGAAAAATCCTGCAGGTGGTCTTGTCCCATCTTATAGACAATGAAATTTTAGGTTCATTGAGGTTATGAGAGTATCTATAGTCAGAAAATGAATTGATTTTAGGGTCAATGTGTAAACCCAAGTGTATAAGACTCTAAAGCAGAGCTTTTCATAAATTTCTGGTAGAGGAATAAGGCCCCTTCAAAAAAATGTATAGATGTTCCCTAACTTACAAATGATCCATACTTAGAAATAGCTGTTCTACCCTAAGCTATCCCTTAAAACACAACTCCAGATACCAGAAAAACAAGCTATGAAAAGCAAAAAAAGTTCTTTGCAGGACAAGTTTAAAGAACAAACACTGGCTTGCCTTACGTAGGCAGCTGTTGACCAGTTTTACTCCAACAACCTTCCCAAATAAGACGTGTTAACTCACACATACCTATATCCTCACTGACTGGTACCAGCTTCAGGAGTTCGGGATGAGAACCTTACCCCCTCTTTGCAGCCCTTTCTTTATCCCCACACATATCAAACTCCTGTTTGCTCAGTCACTGCTGGTCCCTTTAGTTCTCCCTCCCTCTCCTTGCTAAGTGATTTTTTGACCTTCTGGTCATTTCCCCTGTGTCACAAAAGATTTCAACCTTGGCTCAGTTTTTCTCGGTTAATTTCAACATCTTACATGCACAATCAATCCAACATCTTGACCACATCCCCTATTCTCACAGTCATATCCCTGACCTTACTGCCTGCCAAGAAACCACATTATCCCTAGCTCCCACTACCACTCCCTTACCCTCAATGTAAGAAAAAGCCCAGATTCAGACACCTCATCCTGACAATCACCTTTTAACTTTCTAGCTACCTTGGTCAAGTGTCCCAAGACAAGAACTATTTGACTTCATCATAAACTTCAATGTTATCAACCCTACCACTACCCTTATTGATCCCTTCTAGTCTTTCCTTCTTTCATCTAGCTCATAATTACAAAGATAAGTATTATCTATCATGCCCTTGGCAAATACCCTTAACTCTCTTGCACCTATCATTCCCTTGCAGTCACCTGGCAAATCCACAATTTTCATTCATTATTCAACTTACTTCATTTTTACCTCTATGTTGCCTCTCCAGTGGATACTAGTCCAATATTACTTGACTAGACTTCTTAGCAGCATTTAAACTTTTTCCTCCTTCTTGTGACTCTCTACTCTCTTAGCATCCCTGATACCGTCACTCCTTGTTTTCTTCCTATCGCATCATTACTTTTTCAGTCTCTTTCCTTGTCGCCTCATCCTGTACTCATTCTCTAACATAAATGCTGTGTATCTCAAGATGTTTCTGGGCCCTCCCCTCTCACTTCACACTTATTCCCTAGGATATTGTCACTCCCCAGGCAGAAATTACCATAATGCCACTTATACAGCCAGACCAGAACTTTCAAAGGTCCTAGTTAGTACTGTCAAACTGCCTACTTGATATCTTACAAAAATCAAAGACATCTAAAAACTAATATTTCCAAAATTAATTTCTTAATTTTTAACCACTATCCTATGATGCTTCCAAAAACCTTCCCAGGAAAAGGTGCCATCTCCCCAATGGTTTAGGCCAGAAACAATGGGAACATTTTTTTATTCTTCTCTCTCTCACTAGCCTCCACATCATTTCTTCCCAGAGAACTTTAAATTCCTCAATTAAGAAAAATCCAAACAGTTATCACATGCTTATGTCAGCAACTGACTTCAAAAAACTCAATTCACAAACTCAAATGCTTAAATATGATTCAAACCAAATGCATGACAATTCATAGTCCATATGGAGAAGGCAATGGCACTCCACTCCAGTACTCGTGCCTGGCAAATCCCACGGACGGAGGAGCCTGGAAGGCTGCAGTCCATGGGGTCACTGAGGGTCGGACACTACTGAGCGACTTCACTTTGACTTTTCACTTTCATGCACTGGAGAGGGAAATGGCAACCCACTCCAGTGTTCTTGCCTGGGGAATCCTGGGGATGAGGGAGCCTGGTGGGCTGCCGTCCCTGGGGTCACACAGAGTCCGACACGACTGAAGTGACTTAGCAGCAGCAGCAGCAGCAGCAGAACACAAGTATTTATTACTTCTGTAATCAAGTGTGATTAAATTCAGATACTTGCTTCCCAAATATAAGATCAATGAATTAAAGGCTGATCATCCATACTCTTACTCACAGACAATACCTGGATTATTCTTTCTTTTGCTAGTTACTAACAATGTCTTACCACTTCAAACTGTACCAATTTAGAATTCAAGATAATTCTACATGGCAAGTTAACACTATCAAAAAATGGAATGCCAAACAAAAAGAAAATGAAGAGACCAAGTTTAACACAACCAACTGAAAAAGATACATCACAGGCAATTTACTGGATCCATTTTTCATAGAACTATTTAATGTACTATTTAGAAACTCATCTAATCATTTTTTCAAAAACTATTAAGCATCTACTATGTTTAGACACTGTGGAAAGTCCTGAAAATAAGAATCTGAGACTGTACTATCTTCATGGATGAGATAGTGTCATAAAAAATCTAACAGAAAAACAGGCTTCCTCAAAAAAATATTTGAGTGAAATCTTAAAGAATGACTAAGAATTTGCCAGAATAACAAAAAAGGAGCTAGATAAAGTAAGTGTATTTAAGTGAAGAGTCATTTAACCAAGTGCATGCATGCTAAGTCACTTCAGTAATGTCCAACTCTGGGAACCCAATGGGTTATGGCATGCCAGGCTCCTCTGTTCATGGGGTACACCAGTCAAGAATACTGGAGTGGACTGCCATGTCCTTCTCCAGAGGATCTTCCTGAGCCAGGGACTGAACCCACATCTCTTATGTCTCTTGCATTGGCAGGTGGGTTATCACTAGTGCCACTTGGGAAGCCCATTTAACCATACAGGGTAATGATTCATTTTGATTTTTGAATATCTCATATTTCTATTAAAAATTGCAGTTAATCTCCATCTCACTTTTTTAATATCAAGATATATTCTAAATGAATCTAAGATTTAAATAAAAATACTGAATCCATAAAAATATCCAATGAAAACATAGTTAATCGATCACTTTGGGGTAGAAAACCCCACTCGAGTTTGCTTAAAAAACAGTAGCCATAAAAATAAAGATAACAATTTTTATCACATAGATTTTTTTAAAAGTTTTAATAAATGCTAAGAAGGGGGGAGCAGTATTTATAACCTGTGACAATTTATTTTCCCAATAAATCCAAAAGCTTGTCAGTTTGTCATGTGCTAATAAGCATTATATACAATAACTCATTTAATTCTCACAAAAATCCTAATAGATAAATGCTATTAACATCACCATTCTACAGATGAAACAGTATTTATAGAACTTTGCAGTGGCACAGGGGACATGGGTTCAATCCCTGGTCCGGGAAGACCCCACATGCTATGGATCAACGAAGCCCGTGCGCTACAATTACCGAGCCCGTCTGCTGGAACTAATGCAGCCCATGCACCCCAGGGCCTGAGAGCCACAACCATGAAGGCCGCACTCCTAGAGCTGTGTTCCACAGCAAGAGACGTCCCTGCAATGAAAGGCCATGCACTGCAACAAAGGGTAGCCCCACTCACTGCAAGGAGA
Organism: Raphicerus campestris; assembly: GCA_006410735.1. NCBI lineage: Eukaryota > Metazoa > Chordata > Mammalia > Artiodactyla > Bovidae > Raphicerus > Raphicerus campestris. Next base: position 232,682 of record SJYW01014881.1, on the reverse strand, counting down.
GAATGCCACACACAGCAATGAAGACCCAGTGCAACCAAAAATAAAAATAAAGAAATGTTTTAAAAATTCACAGATAAAGTAACTTGAAGCTTAAGTCAACACTCTCCAATTGTGCCACACCATACTGCTATGGTACAAATGGGCTATACGTATGCTGACACATTAATCCCAAACCCTTCAGTCTCATGTAGTCCTTTCCATGTAACAGACTGTCCTGTAAAAATAGCATTAGTTTGTGTGGCATGATGTGGAAAAGTTAGCCAATTGATGGATATGTAATAAAAGATATTTCTTCTTAGGAAATAGGCACTGAAATGTTAAGAGCTATGAAATATAAAAAGGTATGAGGTATATATAATCCATTCTCAAATGGATCAAACAAAAAAGTAAAAACACACATAAACAAAGAATAATTAAATGTTAAAAACTGATGAATCTGAGTGAAGTGAATAGGAGTTATCTGTATTGTTCCTGCAGCATTTCAGGAAGTGAATTATTTCAAATAAAATTATTTTTTAAAAGTTAGCAAGCTGGCTGGAGTATCTTACTAAAATCCCTCATCTAATTGGAGTGAAGCTAGAAATCCAACCTAAATTTATCTGACTAAACTGCCAGTAAGCTTTTAAGATAGAATTTTAAAAGTCCAATGGAGAAATAGGCAAAAGATACTAAAAAGCATTTAACAAAGCAAGAGTGGTATTTTCACAGAGAGAAAGAGGCTCAATATCACCATTTAAAAGTTAGTCAATCAAACTAAAAAAATAAATATCTAATGAGATACATTTTCATGATGATGGAAGAATACAGCGAAAGAGGTATTTATAACTGTATTTAACTCAATAATTTGGTACCACTTTTATACAGGGCAATTTGGTGTTTTCTATTAAAATGGTACATGTATATATATATTATTTGACTTGTCTAAGAATGCATTCTACAGGAAGCTTCACTTACAAATGCAACCATAGGGCCCTCCACGATGATTCAGTGGTTAAGACTCTGCGCTTCAACTGTAGGGTGCAGGGGTTCAACCTTGGTTGGGGAACTAAGATCCCACATGCCAAGTAGTGTGATCAAAAATAAATTTAAAAAAAAAGAAAAAGGAATGCAAGCATATATAAAAGAATATTCAATGCATTTCTTTTATAAGATTAAAAAAATAATAAATCAAAGGTACATCTAGAACATAATTCTAAAGCCATTCAAAAGAACGAGCTGGTTCTATGTGCACAGATGATGAGAATATCTAAAATACCTATTAGGGGAGGTAAGCAGCCTTCAAACAATGTTATCCAAATATGGGATTTTCTGTGTGTCTTCATACATCTACTTTTATTTCTATTTTCACACAGAAAACAGATTAGATACATCAAAATATTAACAGTTTAAGTCAGATTTTTATGTTGCCTGAATTTTTTAAAAATAGTTTATTACTTTTATAAACCTAAAAACATTCAGAACAGACAAATCCATAGAGATATAAAGTAGATTTGTGACTGCCAAGGTCCAGAGGAAAAGGAAACACATGTTTTGGAATTAGACAGCAGTGATATTGCACAACTTTGTAAATATACTAAAAACCACCTATTGTACACTTTAAAAGGATGAATTTTATGTTGTGTTAATTGTCTCAATAAAGCTGTTGGAAAATTTAAAAAGAACTTCAAAAATCTTAGTGCAAAAGTATCTGATATACTTCTTAAAAAAACATGAAGTTCAAGTTCATCTTTTAAGACTGGCTTGAAATTCTGTAATTCATAATCAATAATGCCTATTATTATTGTTTAGTCGCTCAGCCGTGTCTGACTCTTTGCGACCCCATGGACTGTGGCATGCCAGGCTTCCCTGTCCTTTACCATCTCCTGGAGCTTGCTCAAATAATGCCTGCAGTTAACATTTTAAAATACTCAAATTCATTAAATGTCAAAAAGAAAAAGAATGAAAGAAAGCTTAACTCACCCTCGTTTCACTTTTGTGAAATCAAATGCAACTTGTCTGTATGAAACTGCTTTTTCATTTAGATACCTACTATACCTCCTAATAAATGTAGACATGTCATATCCTGTAAGGAAAAAACATAAAAGGATTTCATAAAATATTAAAAACCCAATTAGCTTAGAAAACCAACTCATTTTATCCACTGGCCACAATGTCTTGATAACACCTTCAATTTAGTGATATGAATTAAGTGACATTAACATCTATAATAGTTTACATTTTTAAAGTTACGTATGTCGTTTATGGCTTAGAAAAATCTTCCCCCTTAGAATTTCACTAAAATAATAATTCTGCTTTATTCTGACCAATATTCTTTTATTTACTGGGAACTGAAAAACTTGCTTTCTTATACTACTTGATAACCCCATAACTCAAATTTAACATCCTGCAGAACCAAAATCCCTGTCCTCAAAATCATTAATCAATTTAATACTTTTCATACTTTTCCATTTTTAGTGGCATATGATTTAGAACAACTTATGGGTGCCAACCTTATAAGCAGCAAAGAAAATTACTGTATTGTACAATGAAATAAGTGGCAATATGCAAATTTAAGGCTAACAAAAAAATAATTCTATGACAGTTTTCAATGGAACTTTCTAAGTGAATAGCTAAATCATTCTAAGATTTTGCTTCAATACAATCATGAGATTTGAAGACTTCAGCACCGTAAAATCTAATCAATATTATTAAAAACAAACAAACAAACTTGTATTTTAGCTACTGCCTGGCTCAAGGAATTCTACAAATTTTTGCTCTTTTGGTAAAGAACCTGCCTGCAATGCCAGAAACCTGGGTTCGTTCGATCCTTGGGTTGGGAAGATCTCCTGGAGAAGGGAAAGACTACTCACTCCAGTATTCTGGCCTGGAGAATCCCATGGACTATATAGTTCATGGGGTCGCAAAGAGTCGGACACGACTGAGCGACTTTCACTGTAAAAGGAGATCCATTCTACTTTAGTTCATCTTCATCTAACAAATTTAATTTTAGTTGATGGTCTCTGCTACTTTAAAAAAATATAACACCAAAACAAGTGCACACACACACATACACACACACACACACAAAGTACAATGACTGGATTTAACATAATCACCAACTCATTTATTCAGCAAATATTTCTTAGTAGCTAACTTGCTACTGGAGAAATATCAGTGAACAGAAAGAAATCTCTGTCCTCAGATAGTCTCACAGCAGTGTATTGTATAAGGTGTTACATACTCACATTTTTCAGCTCTTCAGTTAATACTGTTCCCTCTAATACACTCTATTAGATCCTCACTAAGGGGAGAAACATCTCTCATCCTTCAAGGCTCGGTCTCTAAAACTTTCCCTGAACTCTTTGTGTACCCATATTCTTACTTCAAGTACAGCTATTAGATGTACACAGTTATCTCACACACTATAAGTTTAATTATAATATACACAACCAGTATAACAGCCAGTATATACTGAATAAAATATACCAGACTCCACCCAACAAAATACATCAGCAATCAAAATTACAAAAACATCACTGAATTATAACTTATCATTTCAGTCTAACCTTTATAATATCTTTGAATATAAGCTTTAAATAAAAGGCCTAAAAACTGTTCTCTACATAAAAAGAATGAAAGCCTTAAAACCTCGTCACTAGAAGTATGCTTAATTTCCATCTCAAAACAGTAGAAAACCAGTAGTTAATGAGACACAAAAAACCCACTTGGAACATATACATATATTCTGCTCTAGAGTAGTGATTTGCATATTGTTTTCAGCAGAAATAAAAAGATAGGGTAATTTTATCCGTGTTCCAGAAAACAAACAGCTCCAGTTTCACCTCTTATATATACAGATAGCTTCTATTGAAGATTTTACTTGAAAAAGGGATTCCACGGCTTCATTTTTTTCCCTCTTAACTATTTAAGGCATGATATCTCTCATTAAAGTAAAATCAACCTTTTAACAGCTAGTTCTATGTACAGATTACTGATCTTCCAGAATCTCTGAAAGATTGAGTATTCAATTCTAATTAGTACTTTCAACTGCCAAAAGTAAAGAAGTATTGAACAGTTCATAAACATATACACAGCTACTCACTAAATTCTACTGATTTTCATCTCCACAGAAGCCACAATTCAGGCCCTCATTAACTCTTTACTAGATGATCAAAATAATGACCAGAGCAATCTCAAGGTCCTCAAGATGTTACACAGATACCACAAGCTAGAGTGGTTTTGTTTTAATAACACACATTCCTTCTCTCCTCCTCCCTCAACTCAAAAAACTTTGATAGTTTCTCGCTGCATTATAAAATCCCAAACATAGAAAAATCCTTTGTGCATGATTTTGGCCCCAAACAGCTTCCCAAGGGTTATCTGCCATTATATATTCTCCAACACCTCATCTTACATTCTATTCATATTCATTTGCTCTATAAAGAAACAGCCATGCTCTGTACCATCCACAGACATCTGTGTACCTTTGCTTAAGTCAACTTACATCCTCATCCATCTTTCAAAGCACAGCACAAATATTACCTTTTCTAAATATATTTCCCAGCTGAAACTTACTGCTGAGTACTCCTTCAGTATGGTCTTAGTATGTCCTTTATGAGGCTTTTCCTAGAGTTATTCTATAATGCTAACAGTCTAGCTCTGGCTAAGTGTAACAGATCCCGTTAAGAGAGTACGTACATGGAGGGCTACAGTACTAGATTACAACAATTTCAAGTTACTGAATTAAAATAAAATAGCTGGTAAGTATTAATAAGTAATTCATCTGAAAAACATACTTACTTTGCTACTAAAATGCATGATATTCTCAACATTTCTTAGGGTAAAGCATAAAATAATAACAACAATGAAAACAGATTCAGTAAGAGTTACATTCTACATTTACAGATATGTAAAGTTACATTCTAACTTTACATTTTTTAAGTTAGGTATGTCATATGTGGCTTAGAAAAATTTTTCCCTTAGAAGTTCACTAAATAATTCTGTTTTATGCGACCAACATTCCTTTTATTTACTGGGAATTAAAAAACTTGTTTTCTTATATTACTTGATAACCCCAAACTCAAATTTAACATCCTATGGAACCAAAATGCCATTCCTCAAATCATTAATCAATTTAATATTTTCATACTTATCAATCTTTAGTTGTATATGATTTAGAACAACTATAAGAATTTAAGTAGAGTTTCCTATGTGCCAGGCATCATTTTAGGCACCTTAGACGTATAACTAGGTTACACCTCATGATAATCCTACAGGTGGGTGCTTATCATTACTCCTGATTTTACAGATGCAGAGAGGTAAAGTAACTTGCTCAAGTCTATGCAGTTGGTGTTAGAGATGGGATTCGATCCAGGCAGTCCACTTTCAGAACCCATGCTCTTAAACTTCTANAAAAAGATAGGGTAATTTTATCCGTGTTCCAGAAAACAAACAGCTCCAGTTTCACCTCTTATATATACAGATAGCTTCTATTGAAGATTTTACTTGAAAAAGGGATTCCACGGCTTCATTTTTTTCCCTCTTAACTATTTAAGGCATGATATCTCTCATTAAAGTAAAATCAACCTTTTAACAGCTAGTTCTATGTACAGATTACTGATCTTCCAGAATCTCTGAAAGATTGAGTATTCAATTCTAATTAGTACTTTCAACTGCCAAAAGTAAAGAAGTATTGAACAGTTCATAAACATATACACAGCTACTCACTAAATTCTACTGATTTTCATCTCCACAGAAGCCACAATTCAGGCCCTCATTAACTCTTTACTAGATGATCAAAATAATGACCAGAGCAATCTCAAGGTCCTCAAGATGTTACACAGATACCACAAGCTAGAGTGGTTTTGTTTTAATAACACACATTCCTTCTCTCCTCCTCCCTCAACTCAAAAAACTTTGATAGTTTCTCGCTGCATTATAAAATCCCAAACATAGAAAAATCCTTTGTGCATGATTTTGGCCCCAAACAGCTTCCCAAGGGTTATCTGCCATTATATATTCTCCAACACCTCATCTTACATTCTATTCATATTCATTTGCTCTATAAAGAAACAGCCATGCTCTGTACCATCCACAGACATCTGTGTACCTTTGCTTAAGTCAACTTACATCCTCATCCATCTTTCAAAGCACAGCACAAATATTACCTTTTCTAAATATATTTCCCAGCTGAAACTTACTGCTGAGTACTCCTTCAGTATGGTCTTAGTATGTCCTTTATGAGGCTTTTCCTAGAGTTATTCTATAATGCTAACAGTCTAGCTCTGGCTAAGTGTAACAGATCCCGTTAAGAGAGTACGTACATGGAGGGCTACAGTACTAGATTACAACAATTTCAAGTTACTGAATTAAAATAAAATAGCTGGTAAGTATTAATAAGTAATTCATCTGAAAAACATACTTACTTTGCTACTAAAATGCATGATATTCTCAACATTTCTTAGGGTAAAGCATAAAATAATAACAACAATGAAAACAGATTCAGTAAGAGTTACATTCTACATTTACAGATATGTAAAGTTACATTCTAACTTTACATTTTTTAAGTTAGGTATGTCATATGTGGCTTAGAAAAATTTTTCCCTTAGAAGTTCACTAAATAATTCTGTTTTATGCGACCAACATTCCTTTTATTTACTGGGAATTAAAAAACTTGTTTTCTTATATTACTTGATAACCCCAAACTCAAATTTAACATCCTATGGAACCAAAATGCCATTCCTCAAATCATTAATCAATTTAATATTTTCATACTTATCAATCTTTAGTTGTATATGATTTAGAACAACTATAAGAATTTAAGTAGAGTTTCCTATGTGCCAGGCATCATTTTAGGCACCTTAGACGTATAACTAGGTTACACCTCATGATAATCCTACAGGTGGGTGCTTATCATTACTCCTGATTTTACAGATGCAGAGAGGTAAAGTAACTTGCTCAAGTCTATGCAGTTGGTGTTAGAGATGGGATTCGATCCAGGCAGTCCACTTTCAGAACCCATGCTCTTAAACTTCTACTTTATACAGCTTCTCAAAGAGCTCTGGGTGGCAAGAAGTGAAGTCAATTAATCTTCTTATGAAAAGATACTTTCTTCTTCTCTACAACCTCCACTAAAACATGAGGCTCCTCCACAGCATGTAAAGAACAGTTCAACTTTACAGTAATCCTCAAATGGGGTCGGTCACTCTTAATTTTTCTGTAATGAATAAGGTGTCTTTACCTTGCAATCCACTTTTATCCAAAAAATTGCTTAAGTTAAACAACGTGTTTCTTGAAGCCAAATACTGAATGAAACGCTGGGGGGGAAAAAAGACAACAAATAATTATGTCAAATAGTACTGCCATCTAAGAAACTTTAACTTGAGAATTAGGGGGAAAGTGGTGGTTAACACATTAATCTTATCTAGTATAAATTTACCATCTTCAGTCTTCCCAAAAACATAAAACATATTTTTCACTAGCATGCAACAATTGATTAAAGTCTAATGCCCACAGCTATGGTATTAAAGTTAAAAAGGCACTTTTAACTAGAAGCGCTTTACTATAACTTATTATGGCTACAGCTAATCATACTCAGATGGTGCCTTTATTTTAAAACAGGTATCTAGTGATCCAAATTTTTATTATTTCTTTTTAAAAACAGAATATTAGTAATTATACTGGAGTATAACAGAACAGATATCCTCTTACGCACAGTACAGATTAACGATCATCCCTTTAGAGCCCCTTACAGAATCCAATTACACACTACTAACGACACATGCCTTCACTACCATTCCCTTCTCTTCCTCCCTCTGCAAAGGCACTTTTCTGAAGTAGGTTTTTATCATTCCCATGAATGTTTTTTAAAATTTTACTACATATACAAGGATCTAAAAACAGCACATAATTTTGGTGTTTATTTTAAATTTACAGAAATTCTATACTGCACTCATTCTTTTCCAATCTGTTTTTTAATAACTTCTTCCCAAGAATTATCCATTTAATATATGTACATCTAGTTCACTCATTTTCAACATGTCTGAGTATTTCAACTATTGCATCCATTATATATCCATTTCTACATGGATATTTAAGTTCTTTCCAGTTTTACGACTATTAACAATGTTTCACTGACGTCTTTGTACTGGTCTCCACCTGCAGGCATGAAAGGTTTCTCATGATATATACTTAGAGTTGAATTGTTGGCTCAGCAGGTGTATAAAAATTCATCTTCTCAAAATACTGTCAAGCCCCTCTCCAAAATGCTTACCATAGAACACTACCTTAATTTCCTTTTACACACAACCTCTAAAACAGCTAAAGAAACTCTTTTCAACTTTGTAGGACAAATTTTAAAAGGATTACTTTTGTAAATGTATGCAGAGGATTACTATCAATTTTATGTACATGATCACTACTCTGACTCAATAGTGTTCATCAGAGATCACCACAAACTAACAAACCACGACTTTGAAAAACAATTTGAAAATCAAAGACTCCTGTTTCATCATTTATCCTAGAACAACTTGTTTCAAAATGCATTCAAATATCCTAAGACAACAAAAAAATCCTAAGACAATGTAACACTCTATGATTTTCATAAGTTTTGATGATTATTTTTTGTGAGGGGCTGTCCTGTGCACTTGTAAGATGTTCAGCATGCCAGCAGCCTCTACCTACTACATGCCAGTGGCATCCCCTCCAGTTATGCCAATGTGCCTTCAGGGTGAAAATCACTTGCCTGCCTTGCCCTATTTCAGAACAACTGTTCTAGAGAATCTCCGTCAGCATAGCATAGTGAAACTCTATGCATACTCTCACAGACCAGTAACGCCTGTCAATGCAAAAACTTGAGGGCTGTACAAACTAGCACATGAAAAACAGCAGAGCGCCAAATTTCTCTCAGCTACTGAGGGGCAACAGTTTATCTGAAACCCACTGCTGAAATGCTACCTTTCTCTTCCTGTCAGTCAGCTGTAAGGAATGACAGCCAACTTTCTATTTCTTTGCCTTCTAAAAAGGTTTGCTTCTGGTATTATCACTGTTGGGGCTTCCCAGGTGCTTCTGGTATTATCACTTTATCTCAGTGATAAAGAACTCGCCTGCCAACGCAGGAGACCCAAGAGATGCGGGTTCAATCCCTGGGTCAGAAAGAGCTTTGGAGCAGGAAATGGCAACCTACTCTAGTACTCTTCCCTGGAAAATTCCATGGATAGAGGAGACTGGCAAGGCTATAAGTCCATGGGGTCACAAAGCTGCACAAGACTGAGCACTGGGCTTATTACCTTGTTCACCTCTGAAGGTCACCACTGAATGTGTCTCTTTAACTAGCATTGCAGTTGGTTGTATTTGTGGCTTTTTCTTCCTAAAGAATAAACTACATAGTTTATTCTTTAAGGTAAAGAATATATACAAGCCTGAAATTCTTCTGAATAGATGATCATGATCTTGGGTAAACACATTCCTAATAAGAATAGAAACTATTATTCTAGTTAAGATGAAAATGTTTTAGGTTACACTGAAGCTAGTATATTCAAATTTTTCTACTGACTCTGTATACTGTTCAATGATTAGAAAGCAACTGAGTAACATGTCCTAAAAATGGGTCACATGTGTTACCTAACTAATCATACTTCAGGTAGCACTCCTGAAAATAATTTTTAAAACTTAAAAACTACAAATATAATCAAAAAAGTCCTTCCTCATCTCAATGGGAACTATCTCCTAGCAATCAGTGATCTGCATTTTTCTAAGGCACATACCAAGGTCCTAGATTTATCTAATTCCATTCAAACTTTCTTTAAACACAGTTTTAAATATTCCTTTTGACACAATTTTACAAGTAAGCATACTAGGCTGGAGAAAATCAAGAATTCAAAAATTAGCTACTGGACTATCATGGAAAACAAGATGATTCTCTCCAGACATTAAATTGCCAAGGTTTACCCACTCCAGTGTTGCTGCCTGGAGAATCCCAGGGACGGCGGAGCCTGGTGGGCTGCCGTCTATGGGGTCACAGAGTCGGACACGACTGAAGCGACTTAGCAGCAGCAGCAGCAGCAGCATGCATCTTATTCATTACCCTTTCCGGGTAACGAAGACTTCAGACACAACTCTGCTGAAGAAGGTATTCCTCAATCAGTCCCTCTCAGCAAAATGCCATCTTAGTCCTTAATATCACAGCCTTGAACTAGGCAAAGGGATTCTACAGACAACTATATGAATGAAATCAGACAGAAATCTGACTGGGCTGTAAGGAAAAACTAAGTGAATAGAGACAAACATATAACCTATACACAAAGGCCTGCAAAAAACAGAGCTGCTTATAGAACCCATCTCCAGGCATTAATCTTTGCTTCTCGATCCCATTACTGAAAGTCCCCTGTGCTTTGACCCGCTTTCTGCTTTCTGACTTAAAAGGCAGAAAAAAAAGTGTAGGGGCTACAATTCTATTTCTGCATAAGCACCTTGCCCTTTTGACCTATATTATTCAGTTGCTATAGGCATTTCAGAGGTGTCAGTGGGGAAGCAACCTGAAACAGTCAACACCCCTAGGACACTTGTTAACCAAATATACTGCTTACCTCATTTCCATACACCATCAAATGATGAGTTGTAATGAGAGATTTGAAGACCACCACCCAACTACTGTTAGTAGTTCTTTCAAATAAACTGTCTGCTAACTGCGGGATGTTCACATTCATCTCATTTGTGCACTGAATTAAGTCTGCAATTAAAAAAAAAAAAAGATTAATTTACTCTGCTTTACTTTTAATGGTAGGTCTGCATACTAATAGAGTAAAGGTTTAACAAGAGTGGAACAAAAATGGATAGTTTGGAAAAGCTGTTAAAAAATCCTCTCAAGAGAACAACTGAGACAGAACTTCTACCTGAGAAGAAAACAGGGCATTGATTAACATCACATAATTAATCAATAATACCAGAAAGTAAATCAAAATTCCTTCACCCTGAAGTACATTTTATTTATCTCAAAAGGAACTGTTTCAAGGCCTTGAGTAACCCTCAGTTCTCTTACTTCTCATAAAAATTTAGAATTATAATACTAGTAATATTCATCCCTACACTTAATTCATACATACAGAAACAGATGCAAGCTAAAGGTTGAATACCTTTATTAAAACCCTGCCTAGAGTGCTGTGCTTGTACTAATAGAGCAGATATGTGGTCTGTGAGTGGGCAGGACTCTCAGTTAGTTTATATAAAACAATTCTTATTCTTTTCTCCCTTCAGTTCTGAGTTAGCTCAGTTTTCACTTGATAGCAACTAGCTAATATTGACAAAACTGAAAATGGGCTAATAGTTTCTCACTGCAATGAATTTCCAAAGAACTGATTCAGAAACTCTACTCAATTATTACTCTGAAAACAAGTAAAACAACGTTAAGTTCTAACTTTATATTTTAAAATATAAATAACTGGAAAACATTACCATAAAATAGTCTAATCTACAATTGTTCTAGCACCAAAACTGAAAGAAAAAGTTAATATACCTCTCAGATTTTCACCTCTTATCTGCTTCACAGATATTATTGGCAAATTCAATGAAGAAAATACAAAATACGATCCAATTTAGACATGTAATGAAGATCAACAAATGAGTTGTTTTAAAAATATGCATAAAACAATGTATAACTACCTCAGTTGTAAGTACCATTAAAGGGGAAAATAGTAGTTATTTGTGACTCATTAAAAGTTTGTCCACTTTTCACCTTTAGTACTTAATGATTCAATATGAACTCCAGTGATCTAACTTGGCTGTGACTGCGAAAAAGAAACAATGCAACTATGACCGTTTATCTACTTATAATCTTTCAAAAATGTTTGTTTAATAGGGCCAATTTCTGTACAAAGTAACATTTGATAAGCAAATGCATTTTAGATAAGCAGTTACCCTGGCCAACAATGCCTGAAGAACAAAGCACAAAACAGTCAAAGAGAATGCCCATGGAACACAAGGCTTTTACTATTGAGACTACTTGCAACAAAAGTTAAATAGTTCATTCAACTTGGTTTGTATGGCTCAGGTTCTGATATTTTACTTCTGCTATTTTAAATTTGATCTCTGTCTTCCTGAATACTACTTTATATCTGCCCTAAGGCACTGAATATATTGTACTTGCCTTATTCCAAAGATAATCTGTCTCTCTCAAAATATAATTTACTGGGAGCAAGGCCTATCTGTGTTCTGCTCATTTTGAACCCTTTAAAACCTTAAGCACAGTGATCAAGTTTTGATTTTAATTATATGAAGTTATATTCCTAGTTTCCTGTTTTCCCATGGATTTAGTCTTAGGTATTTGTATTTTTCTTTATCCTTCCAGAAATTACTTTGTAAGTTTTTCATTTAACAGTTATTTCTCACAATGACATCAATAATCATTTTACTCCTCAGAATCTTACTTTCCAAAACTGAACCTGTCACAAAATTTGTTGTCACAATACTTGCCCAAGGGCACTTCATGTGTGTACGTGTTCGCACACCCACATGTGTTTGTGAACACTCCCTAGAGCCCATCAAGAACCAAGGCTCTTAAACGTCTCCCCACTATCACTGACAAAGCCAGAGTGAAGATCCTGTTTCCCTAACTAGACGTCAACCAGGCCCCAGGGTTAAACATCATGCCCTCTGAAGGGCTTTACTGGCATATGAGGACAAAGATGAGGGAGACTGTCATGCAACGCACAACTGACACCCCGCAATTTAAAAGTTGTCCTGCCCCGCTCAGTGGGAAAGACTCCACCTGCAGGAGACAAGGGTCCAACCCCTATCAGGAAAACCCCCACACAGGGCAACAAGGCTCTGTGCGCCACACCTACTGGGCCTGTGCTCTAGAGCCCACGTTCCACAGCAAGAGAAGCCACCGCGTTGAGAAGCTTTTACGCCTCAACCAGAGAGCAGCCCCCATGTCAACAAAGACCTAGCACCGCCAAAAATAAACAAACATTAAAAAAAGAAAAAAAGCCACTCCACCCAAAACCGTCCCCACTAAGGAAATGCTGGGCTAACTGGCCTCTTCTAATGAGACCTGATTTGGGGTCTCACTCACCCCACATGTCCAAATAAAAACTGGCCATGATACTGACTAACCTCAATGATCTCCCAACTGCACACAGGATTAGCATACATTACATTTTTGTCAACATCCTCCTTGTTGAACCTTAACTCCCAAGATGGGCTTCCCTGGTGGCTCAGATGGTAAAGAATCTGCCTGCAATGTAGGTGGCCTGGGTTTAATCCTTGGATCCTTCAGAACCCCTGGAGAAGGGAATGGCTACCCACTCCATTATTCTTGCCTGGAGAATCCAATGGAAAGAGGAGTCTGGGGGCTACAGTCCATAGGGTCACAAAGAGTCGGACACGACTGACTCTCTCTCTCTCTCTCTCTCTCTCACACACACACACATACACACATTGCTGCTTCACACCCAAATTCTTCCTTTTTTGCTCATTCCTCAAAATGAATGATGTATTTTCCTTTGTGAAATTCTCCTCTCCACAGACTAAGGTACCCACCACATAGACACTAAAGCTGGTACACAATTCTACACTTTTATTATTTACTTCCCCATCACTCTCATCTAGAATCAGAGATTTTAAAAGGAATCTACAAATACTTTTGTTGGTAATTTTCCATATTCTTAATCAGGGAGGTAAGTAAATTGCTGGATTAGTCAGAGACAGCCTGATTCTAAATGAAGCCAAAAGTGTAGGTTTCAGTTCCAATGAGCATGTTACACGCTAGATTATGCATACTGTATCTATGGTATACTCCCTTTGTGATCACTCTCATCACTTTGCTTCAGTTACACTAATGCCTCCTTTGCAACGCCTCCCACGAGCCAAGCACTCTTAACCTCAGGTGTTCAGTATTTTGTTCCTTCTGCCTAGAATATTCTTCTCCCAGATATCCACACTTCTCTTACTCCCTGAGTTTATTCCTATAGATCTTTGCTCAAATGTCACCTATTAGATGAACATCTCTAAATATTTATTAAAAGTAACAAAGCATTAAGGCAATCCTCTACCTCCAAACCCTCACTACACCCTCTTATTCTGCTTTATTTCTCTCCAAAGCACTTATCACCTAACTCATTTCAACTTGTTTAATGTCTTTCTCTCCCAATTAAAGTAAAAGTTCCATGTAGGGAGGGCTCTATTATGGTCTCTGCTGGATTTCCTAAGAATAGTGCAATGCATACAATGGTCACTCACACTTTTTGAATAAATAACATTTACTTGAGTATGCACTTGAGCAGCCCTAACATGACCATTCAAAATGTATTTTTTACACAAATTACACCAACAATCTACAACTCTTTGCACAACCTGCCATCCCCAAAAGTTAAAAACAGACCTGAGCCCATCACATGTGAAAATTCTCAACTTCAAAGTTAAACGGAATCCAACAAGTAATGTTTTATTGTAATGTTATGAAAGCTATATTTCATAGCATTTAGAAATGACCACATAAAAATGGAAGAAAAATTCCAGAAGCTAAAATGTAACACTTCATATATAACAGGAAAAATAGAGAAGAGTTCATGCATAAATTCAGAGTAGACCAAGTGCAAAAACCAAAAATATATAAATGTTTCTGGGAGAAAATATACTGCACGGTTACACAAACTCTGCAGAACACACTTGCCCATAGTACTTTAACTCAACCAGTCATTTTCTCCAGGGGTAATTTTTCCTCTGAACAATGTTTCTACTATAGTAGTCACTTGAAAATGCTTCTAAGCTTGAGCCCCAACAACTCAGGAAGGAAAATGTTTTCCACACCTCTAATCAACCAAAAGCCAATTGTTTCAAACAAATATCAAGCATATCATGGAAACCTTGATAGCTACTGCTTTTCTCATTCTCAATTCAGATTTCATTTCTTAAAAGCACAAACTTTAAAGTAAACTTCCTTTACCATCAAAAGGCTTCCAAAGTAGAAACTCGTATTTTCATTTAGCTGTTTACCTTGAGAATATAAAAATGTAAAAACCTTCTTTAATATTACATTAATAACAAATCCTAAACTCTATACTCAAAAAAATAACTATATGGCATACAGGTTCTCTGCTTTAAGTATAGTTGAGAATTCATGAGGATTTCTAGTATTTAAGGGCAGAGGAAAACAGGCCTACTATGGAAATGAAGAGCAGTTTTCCACACAGAGACAGCAGAAGGAACCAATCTAAACTTTTAAAACAAAATGCTCACTTTTATTATTTAATATGCCTCTTCAACAAACAAGGTCTGGGGTAGATAAAATAAATGTTTACTGCATTAACACAGGTAAGGTACTGACCCAGAGGTAAGGTCACAGGAGCTCACTAAATACCAGAATTAGTAACAATTAAATTTTTTGTAAAGGTAAGGATGCTTGGAAACATATACAAAGCAAATACCCAACTAGCCGATTTAATGCAGATTCTAAATTTCTAGCTAACTTAAAAATAATAAGAAAAGCAGTGAAATGCAAACATATATATATATATTTGTATTCATTAGGAAATGTTCAGTAAAGTACAAAAATTAAGAAATAGCCAGTTACCAGATAGCCACAGATCTGTATTGACTTGTCAAAGGGTAGGTTTCCACAAGTCAGGCAACCCAGTCAGTGACATGAACCATTAGCAGAATGTAAAAGCCTCAAGTTCTCATCTAAACAGGCACTCACTAGGCTATATCAGAACTACACTGATACCCAAAGGAGATTTTCTAATGAAAGAGCTTGCCTAAAGCCAGTCTTTAAAAAAAGCACAATGCATCATAATCATTCAGCCACATATTACTGTCCCTCTCAAAAGGATCATTTTGAAAGACACTCCTTTTGCAACTGCCTTCAGAAATTATTTTCATAGCCTAAGACTGATCTCTTCAATCATCCAGAAAACTGGAGACACACTCAATTTGGAAGGCAAATTAAGTGGTTCATCAAATGCTGCTTCGCTGATCAGATCTCTGAAACTTTTCCTGGGTAGGAGTACAAATAAAAACAAATATTCACCAAGAAACAGCAATGAGAGAATAAAGAAAACCTTCTGAACTTTTGCTGTATCAGCATAGTTTTTTTTCACTTAGGAAAAGTCTGAAAGTATTTAGAAAACATTCAAGTTGAAATCAGACCTCAGCCAAAAGATGTCTGGGAAACAGAATGAACCATCTTACATCGTTCAATTTTTTGTGTAAAGGGTCACACAATATGGCCCAAATTAAGATGTAGCTGTTACAATTTTCTTTAAAGTTTCTGGGATCCTCTGTGAGGAACGTGTTAAGATTTTCACATAATTCCATTAGAATTAATTCAAAAATACAACCTTTACAGACTGATTTATTTATACCTTAAGAAACAAATCTAACCAATATTTTAACTGGATTTAAAATTAAAACTAGGGAAAGACTCACATAATATAGAATTCTCAGTACAAGTAATAAGGATTGGTGCTGCTGCTGTTAAGTCGCTTCAGTCATGTCGACTCTGTGCGACCCCATTGACGGCAGCCCACCAGGCTCCCCTGTCCCTGGGATTCTCCAGGCAAGAACAATGGAGTAGGTTGCCATCTCCTTCTCCAATGCGTGAAAGTGAAGTCACTCAGTCGTGTCCGACTCTGCGACCCCACGGACTGCAGTCTACCTGGCTCCTCCATCCATGGGATTTTCTAGGCAAGAGTACTGGAGTAGGGTGCCACTGCCTTCTCCGAATAAGGATTGAGTTAACTTGAAAGAGGAGAGAAAGAAGCATTCAAAGCACTAAAAAGAAATGACAATGATATCCAAAAAGTTTTGATAAGAGTACTATGAAGCTAAGGTAACTAAGACACAATGTGAGTGGACACGTTCAATTAATGGAGGAATAGCTCATTAAATGACAGGAGTCTGGTAGTGAAATATTATGAGGCCAACAAATACACAGAAAAGAAAAAAAGCTGAGTAGGGAAAATGCTGACAGTATATTATACCAAAACCATGTTAAAGAATGATGCAGAGTAACAGTAAGATCTCAGATATACTCTACTTTCTGACGTATAGCATATTTGCCCAAATATGAGGTGATGCAAAAAGAACTGAACACTTTGACAATTACTCAGCAACTAAGTTGCAGAGTAATGACATGTAGAACAGCTAGTTAAAACCAATAATGTAAAGGAACTATATCAGTATTATTTCTGTAATTTCACAAATTTCAGTAAGGACCTCTCACATCACACAGCACACATGTACTGTAACTAATTTCAGACCCTTTAGAGCATATCATGACCACTGGCAGAAAAGACAGCATTGATTTCTTTCCTCAAGGATGAGGAAGAGGTGGTATAAGCACAAAAGCTGCAAGTATAACAGCTGGAAATCTGGTAGCCCCTGTTGCAGAGGTAGACCAATACTTTGAATACAAGTTCAGTCTTACACCATTGTAGGTGAGTCTTCAGGAAACTCCAGAACCAACAAAGAAAGTAAGGCAAACTCCCATCTTACTAAAAAAAAAAAAAAAAGTTGCAGCTGCAGGGAAAAATCAACCTGCTGGCACAACTAGGTATGCTATTTCTGTCGGTGTGTTTTCTGCAAACATGAATGGACTAAGGATTCACACTGGTGAAAACTAAGATTCATTCTGGTAAAAACTAAAATGTAAAGATAATTTGATAGCTTGATAATTATATATCTGTACATCACCGATTCAGTGGACATGGGTTTGGGTAACCTCTGGGAGTTGGTGATGGATAGGGAGGCCTGGTGTGCTGTGGTTCATGGGGTCACAAAGAGTCAGACACGACTGAGCAAGTGAACAGAACAGAGCATGATAGTATAGTTATATTTAATCTGGTTGAGTATAAGTTTTTCTTTCAACTGTTTTTTTTTAATCACATTAAGAGGTTTTACCCCCCCCTTAAAAACTATTCAACAGAAAAGCTGCTATAAATCCTTACAAATTCTCACATCATCTAGCTCTAAATTTTAAACAAAATTTTTGAAGACGACAATCTGAAAACACCTTCATGAGTGCAATTTCAGGTGCTTATGGAGACCCCCAAAAGAAATCAACTTTTTTAGAAAGAGGAATAAAAAACGTAACAAGATTTAGGAAGTGCTGAGTATCTTTCAGTTCAGTTCAGCAGATGCTCAGTCATCTCCGACTCTTTGCAACCCCATGAGCTGCAGCACGCCAGGCCTCCCTGTCCATCACCAACTCCCAGAGTTCACTCAGACTCACGTCCATTGAGTAGGTGATGCCATCCAGCCATCTCATCCTCCGTCGTCCCCTTCTCCTCCTGCCCCCAATCCCTCCCAGCATAGAGTCTTTTCCAATGAGTCAACTCTTTGCACAAGGTGGCCAAAGTACTGGAGTTTCAGCTTTAGCATCCTTCCTTCTAAAGAAATCCCAGGGCTGATCTCCTTCAGAATGGACTGGCTGGATCTCCTTGCAGTCCAAAGGACTCTCCAAGGGTCTTCTCCAACGCCACAGTTCAAAAGCGTCAATTCTTCAGCACTCAGCTTTCTTCACAGTTCAACTCTCACATCCATACATGATCACTGGGAAAAAAAACCATAGCCTTGACTAGATGGACCTTTGTTGGCAAAGTAATGTCTCTGCTTTTGAATATGCTATCTAGGTTGGTCATTAACTTTCCTTCCAAGGAGTAAGCATCTTTTAATTTCATGGCTGCAGTCACCATCTGCAGTGATTTTGGAGCCCTCCCAAAATAAAGTCTGACACTGTTTCCACTGTTTCCCCATCTACTTCCCATGGAGTGATGGGACCAGATGCCATCTTACTTTTCTAAATGTTGAGCTTTAAGCCAACTTTTTCACTCTCCTCTTTCACTTTCATCAAGAGGCTTTTTAGTTCCTCTTCACTTTCTGCCATAAGGGTGGTGTCATCTGCATATCTGAGGTGATTGATATTTCTCCCAGCAATCTTGATTCCAGCTTGTGCTTCTTCCAGCCCAGCGTTTCTCATGATGTACTCTACACAGAAGTTAAACAAGCAGGGTGACAACATATAGGCTTGAAGTACTCCTTTTCCTATTTGGAACCAGTTCCATGTCCAGTTCTAACTGTTGCTTCCTGACCTGCATATAGGTTTCTCAAGAGGCAAGTCAGGTGGTCTGGTATTCCCATCTCTTTCAAAATTTTCCACAGGTTATTGTGATCCACAAAGTCAAAGGCTTTGGCAAAGTTAATAAAGCAGAAATAGATGTTTTTTTGGAACACTCTTGCTTTTTCGATGATTCAGCAGATGTTGGCAATTTGATCTCTAGTTCCTCTGCCTTTTCTAAAACCAGCCTGAACATCTGGAATTTCACAGTTCACATATTGCTGAAGCCTGGCTTGGAGAATTTTGAGCATTACTTTACTACTTTACTAGCGTCTTTAGAACACTTTAAAAGAACAGAAGAAAGTTCAAGTCATGAAAGCATTATACAGAAAAACATAACACTCAGAATTCAAAGCTGCTGCTGCTGCTAAGTCGCTTCAGTCGTGTCCGACTCTGTGCGACACCATAGACAGCAGCCCACCAGGCTCCCTCGTCCCTAGGATTCTCCAGGCAAGAACACTGGAGTGGGTTGCCATTTCCTTCTCCAGAATTCAAAGCTACTACCTTCTTTTTGAAATGAAATAGTCGTTCTACCCCTATGAAAATGCTTCAGCCTACTATGTATATAGCATTTGTAACATGAAAAAGTCTGAAAACCATGGTGTCGTGGTATACTCTGCATTCCTACCACTAGATGGCAAACTGTACAGGGAAACAATGGGACTCTGGTAAGAACACTTGGGGCTTTCCAGGTGGCACAGTCGTCAATAATCCACCTGCCAATGCAAGAGATATATATGGGTTTGATCCTTGGGTCGGGAAGATCCCCTGAAGTAGGAAATGGCAACCAGTCCAGTATCCTTGTCTGGAAAATTCCATGGACAAAGGAGCCTGGTGGGCTACAGTCTACAGACCAGGTCGCAAAGAGCTGAACACAAGTAGGTGAGTGAGCACGCG